>BLXT01006878.1:391683-415124 GCA_019648995.1 Plakobranchus ocellatus | reverse complement strand
AAGGAAGAAAAAAAAAAAAAAAAAAGAAAAACAGAATTTCAGGAAATCTTTTCATTTTGCTTTCTTTGATAAATTATTCTAAAAGTCACATGTATTATGCATTGCATGTATTTAAACATTTTGTTGCAGAAATATTCTGGTAGGGTCCAGAAAAGAAAAATCACCAGAAAACCCAATTAAAAAAAAAAAAATGGGGATTCAAATTTTAGAAAACTGACATTTCTTTGAAAAAGAAAAAAAAAAACAAAAGCAAAAAAAGCCACTCATTGATTTCTAATCTGTTATCATATCAACCTGAAATTTTTTAATGTGCTTGCTTATTTTTTCATTGGCCTCTGCTTCTCTCAAATTTAGGTGCTCTTTGGCATCCTCACATTCTGTCTCTGTGGAGGAAGAAAAATAGCATCTTTTTTAATATCGCATGACAAATTTAGGAGGGTTTTAAAATAGAAAGAATAATGCCATAACAAAGCCATAGCCAAATAATATGTTGACTGAGAAGGATTTGCATATTAATTTGATACATAACGAGACTATAGACATATTTTGTTAGTGGACGTCCAAAGAATTCCAATTTTCCATTCTAAAAATTGAGCGCATTTAGATGAAAATATTTATTAGTATATTCAGAGCTGCTAAATCTTTTAAAAAATATCGTGAGATGAGGCACCAAAAATTTTATGATATAAATGATATAACAAGGTCAGAAAACATCAGTAAATAATATAATAAATGAAGCTAAAGGACACACTGAGAAAGGCAAAGAGCAGGGAAAATTGGAGCAGGCTGTTAAGATCTTCAGAGATACTCCAGAGACTGTTGGATCTAGAGGAGCAATGATGATAGTTATGATGCTGCAGCAACAAATCTTTTACGTTTTAAAGGGACCTTGCAAAGTTAGAGCTTGTAATGTTATAGTGTGCATGATGTTGACAACTCAATTCTATCTTATACTTTTATGATTTTCTTTATGCTTAATTATACATGCTTTGAAAATCATGTTAAAGTAAAATGAGTCTACCTGCACCAAAACGGCTATAGAAAAAGTCAGTGCTTCTTTGAAAACTATAACCATGGCAAATGTATTTACCACATTTGTTACTGTCAAAAAACATTGCAATTTATGGTGACACTGTATATTTGAAAATGGTAGATAAAATATTTACCAAAGAAACCAAGACACTGGAGAAGAGCTAGTTTGCCATGATTGTTGGCTATAGTAATCACAATATTTAGTCCCTCCAGACACTGATTTGTGAGTTTCTGGTCAGCTGATTCATTGTTGGACCACTGGTTTTCCACATAGTGAAGATAAAATAATCTGCAATTAATAAAATTTCAAAATGAATTTAAATCATTGTAAACGTATAGCATAAATTGCCAAATACTTAAAATATTATTACAAAAATTATTAATTAAGTAAAAGCATTTGCTTTTAAAAGATTGAAAAAAGCATCCAGATATCATACTTAATAGAGGTCAATTCTTCTGGGGGGAAAAACATTTTTGCACATTTTTCTGTTATAAAGAAAACAAAAGCCATAAAGGATGTATACAAACCTTCCAAATGTACAGCATAAATTAAAAAGTTTCTCTCTATTGTTTGTTTCCCCGTCACAAAGACCTTTGTTGGAAATTTGGTTCAGTTTTTGTATAGCTGTTGCTATTACATATGGCAAAAAATTCTTCTTGTCTTTCAATTCCTTCACACCAGCATCATGCTCGGGAACAGAATTGCTGAAAATTGAGAACAAAAAAGTTACAATTACAGAGCATATGAAGGGTTCACTGGAAAACCTAAAATGTCACAACTGCACAACTTTGAGATATGTACTCTTACCAATAGCTATGATGACATTCCTTCATTCAATGAAAAGTACATACAGAAAGATACATTTTTTAACATAATATCTTTGTATTTTTTGTCCAGATCTATCTAATTTAAAATCTTAAATAGCTAAAAAAATTGTAACATGTCTGGTTTTTCCATACAGCCCTTCATGTGAATTTGTAGGCTTCAAATTAGAAAGTAATAAGATAAAAATCTATCAGTACGTTTTCAACACATTACAATAGGTTTATTCTTAGCAGAAATTCTGCACAATCATAAGATTAGATAATTTAACATATAGCTATGGATTTTAAAAATTCGTTTTGTTTTTTTTTTTTTTTTTGGCTCAAGCTGTGATATTTTAAAAAGCCAAGAACTCTTAAATCTACATTTATTATCATTATTATGCCATGGAGTAAAAAAAACCCAAAAAACTACTCAAAACACAAATGCCTACAGTTCTGAATTAATCTTTTATTCAGGCACTTGTTTTAGTAATGAGATTTTTTTTTGCAAAGGAAAGAAAGAGGAGTATTGAACTGTCTTTGGAAAAAAATTATTTCTCATATTTAATGATGTGCCATACACAAATGCACTTTTCAAAGTCAGTGCCTCATGTGTGAATACTAATCCACAGTGTTTTTGACAATTAAGACATTTAAAACATTAATTTAGGAAAACATTAATTTGAATTGTTTGATTTATGAGCACAATCAAGTAGTTAAGATGGTTAATGAATAAATATAGGAACATGAAAACTCTTATTTTTAATATATAAAACAATGGAATTAAATAAACAAGAATACTCACTCCAAGATTTTTTTAAAAATGTTTACTATGCCTTGCATGGACATCAGGCAATTTGAGGTTTTTGCTGGGGCTGGTGCTTTTCCTCTCTTGCCAGCTGTTGGCATCGCTTTTTCTTTTACAGCTGAGCTGAGCTTATTGTGTTTCTCAAACAGCTGCACAACTTTCAGACAACTTTCAACGCTGGAAAATGGAAAGAAATTATTCAATAATGCACATTTTGACCAGATTTATGATAGTTTTAGTGATCCATTTCACTGTTTTTCAAAATGAATCAGCATTATCATTAATGTCATAAATACTGGATGACATGTGAGTCAAGGAGTAAATTACTATACAAGCTTTTCAGATCAAGCTATCTGGGTCTATATGTTTAAAGGGAGCAACTGTTGCCATATAAAATCCTCACAAAACTTGGAGTAGAATTTAAACTGTGACCAATGGAACCTTTTTTCCATATCAAAGGCCCAGATTATTTACCTATCAGGGTCTATACACCGATTTTGTCTAGATGCATTACCAGATCTAGATCTAGATATCTGGCCCCCAAAATGTGTGTTTTGTCTCCATGGCAATCTCTAAGAATACAAGGCACATTTAGATTATCTCATCTTGGATGCCTTTATCAAAATATCTTCATCTCTGCTATCTGTTTAGACTTTTTAAAATTCAATGAGGCCACATGACTAGGCCCCATCTGTCCTTCACACTATCATCCAGAAAAAAAACAAAGGCTCTTCTGTTGAAAAGAAAGTAAAATAGAAAGGAAAACCTCTAAAATACAACATCATGAGTTTAGATTCTTTAGCTGTAGCTATTAAAATTTCAATAAATTTCAAAATATATTTCTGGAAATCTTTGTGATACAAGCACAGAGCTACACCAGTATTTGCGGTTTTCTACTTTTTGTACAGAAAAGCTAACTAAATGAGTTTCTCTATGAATGTGGTCCTCATGCACTTTATCACAATCAATGTATTCTAAAAAAATGTCCTAGTTTTATTTTCATTAAACTATTTTTCCTTTGAAAAAAAAAGTATATTCACAATATCAAATACAGTTGAGGTTTCATTTTGCCCAGTGTTACAATTATCTCAATAAAAGAATAGGATAAGTGACAAGACATTATTTGCTGCATTGTTTCTTTCTATAACATATTCATTTAAAATCAAATCAACAACACTATAAGTAAATAAGAGGTAAGCTGTGAAATGTCATATTTTGTTAAAGAATGGATGATTATGCTGAAAAAAATTTCTTTTCATGCAGATCTAAAATGACATAAAAAGGTCTTGATGATAATAATGGCAAAAAAAAAAAAAAAGAAACAGTAAAACTAAAAAACACCTGCAATTTCCAGTCTCATATGTGTACTCCATCAATGTTTCATACAACCCCAATAATATACTAGCATTGATGTTGTTCTTTACACCAACGCTTGTGCTTAGGGAGAAGTCTGCATTTTTATCCTGGTTAGAAAGGATTTGAAAATTTCATTCATGTGTAGGTAAGAAAAATGGCCACAAAGTTTTTGGTTTTTTTTTTTTGCCCATTGCTTTTGCTCTTGTTATTAGAGCTTTACAGTCAAACTCTGTGTAAATGAAACAAATAAGTAAACTAAATGCTACTGGCTTAAAACATTTACTTCTTTTGTTTAAAAAAACAAGGTAAACAACAAAAATTATCAAAATTTAAAAAATCAAGGTGACCTTATATCATCCAATTGTTCATAAAAACTTAAAAATCCCAATTTATATGCAGTTAATGAAATTTGATTAAAAAAAAAAAAAACAAAAAAAAACCCCTGACTACAGAAGAAAATAAAAAAAAAATAAATGCTATGGAAACAAATGACTTTCTAAATAATGACACAACTTACAATTTCAAAATCTTCCATTTCTGTCTCTATCAACCTTCCTGGGAGTCTTGTAAGGATGGATTGCAATTGCTTAAAAGAAGCATGTTGCACGTTTACCATATCATCATCATCATCCTCTTCTTCTTCTGTTTGCCTTGTCTTTGCCAATATTTCATCAGATTTTCTCACACACTGCTGCACACAACAGATGAGATGTGACTGAAATGTGAACACAGTAAAGGCATAGCTTTTAGATGTCAGAAAATATATATGTAATATCTTCACTGCCTTGAAATATAAAAAGTAATAGTGAACATGCTTGAAATAACTTGCTTATAAATATCTCATCTTAGTAACAAGTCCTTGATTGATCTTTCAACATCACTTCAGTTGATTTTTCACTTCATAAATCTCTCAATTATACTATAAAAACATACCTCTGCTGCTTCTACTTCACTGTTGTACAAAAGCGCTGACCATGCTTTCAAAACCTATTTTATTGTCATGGACATTTGGTGTCATCAGAGAATGAAAATTTATACAAAAATAAAACAAAACATAATATAGTTCAAACATGAAAACACCGTTCTCATGTCAATATTCACTCTACTGCCCTATTATAGTTTTCTATCTCTTTTGTGCCTACTAAACCTAATAGTAATGTATAGCACAAGTACAAAGTATTTCTATTCATTTTGGGTCGGCGCCTGAGCATGCCCATTTTATGATTTTTAGTGGTGGCATTGGACATAGAACACTCAGTAGTTTTGGCCTGATGTCTCAAGTACTCTGCAAAATAAATCCTGATCAGATTCAACTCCATGTAGATGCTTTTGATATTAAGATATTAAGATCTCAAGGGCCTCATCCCTAAAAAAAATAAGTATTCAATTTTCCCAGGGTAAATCAAACTGATTTATTATTTTGTTTTTGTTGGCTGAACCCTCATTTAGAATAAATGCTGTGGCGGTCTCTGTCCTGCTACAGCATCAAGATGACTATATGGAGAGGAGTTCAATATGCAAAATACATGCATTTGGCTTCAGGAACACACACTTCAAACATCATTGTTGACAAATAATGGGTTTAAAAAAAAAACAATTAAAATCTTTTATGACCGATAAGGTGACGATAGCACTAAAAATTTGTGGAATAAGTTTATCTTCACCATGTATGGGTTAAATAATTTAATTGCTACACATCATAATATGCTGACTCAACTGATGTTGATTTTTCAGTGAATCAAACCTTGACAAGCTATTGATACAAATAGTACAGAATTCAAGAGAAACAAATGCTGCTTTCTATTTTTTTTTTTCATTTTAAAGGAGCTGTTACGCTTTTAGGCTTAAAGATACTATTTGCAGGGATGTAAATGATATTTTCTCTGAAAATTAAATTATCTCTTACAAAGAACCTAAGCCTAGGCTAGGCTACCCACTGAATCCAATTGTTTAGAACTTCCTACAGATAGACCAGAGCCTTCTTGAGCCTAGTATTATCTACCAGGCTCTTGATTCCATTCAATTCATTTAGGTAATTCACTTCCTGTGCACAGGGTCAACAACTAAAAAGTTGTGAGAGTAGCGTTCAAGATCTTTCTCTGAACCTCTAGGAATTCACGGACCTATTCACTCTTACTTTTTCCTGAAATTTTTTCTGTAAAAAATTCTGTTGGTTGAATAGACTACTACTATTTACAGAAAAGTATGGGCCTGGGCAAATTTCTGATCATGGAAATAAGAGTAATGAACAACACTAATGTGCATTAGGCCTACAATACATTATTTTCAAGGGCTTTCATGGGGTTTATTCCTATTGTAATAAAAACAATTGATTTTGACAGTGATTGGACAGGACCAATTATGACAAATATAAAGGAAAGAAAGTTAAATATTACAAACATGCCTATCCTTAAAAAAACTTTTCAGGAACATCTAGGGCAAAAAAAGCGGAACAAACCTGAATATGACCGGAACAGATGCTGATTGACCAAAAAAAAAAATTAAAGCACTCAACTTAATAAATGTTACTTTTACTAGTACTGCAATGAGTTTAATTTTGGGTCACTGATTTCAATGTTGCAATCAGAATTCAATTACACTAGCTTTCCTCAGTTAGAAAATAAATGTGTTTAACTACTTCGCCTCAATCAGTCTCAAAGCCGAGCTTCAACGTTCAATGTTCTCACTTTGTTTTATGTCCTCTAAGATTCTCACACTACTCATGCAAAGAAGTGCAGCTAAAGCTAGACCTGTCTGGATCGGAGCAAACACTACGCCAACATGCCTAACATATAGCCTCCATGCGCACATTCTAATCTGTTTACCTTAATTTTGAGCAAATCGGCCCTAGACTAACCACATATACAAAAGGAAAAATTGTCCTTCAAATGTTATTTTTACTAGTACTGCTATGAGTTGTTTGATTTTGGGTCACTGATTTCAATGTTGCAATCAGAATTCAATTATACTAGCTTTCCTCAGTTAACAAATAAATATATTTAACAACTTAGCCTCAATCAGTCTCAAAGCCGAGCCTCAACGTCCAATGTTCTCACTTTGCTTTATGTCCTCTAAAATTCTCGCACTAATGATGCAAAGAAGCGCAGCTTAAGCTAGAGTAGGTGTTCACAAAAGGTACGGCCAATGTCAAATTGGCAAAATTCCCCATTTTGTGTTAAAAATGCAGATTTGCGGAACGCGGGTCATTTTCAGGTAGAATTCTAAAATTTCAGGAGCGTTAGGCATGTCTGATATTACAAAATTGGCATTTCAGAATGAAAATCTGAAATCAGAGAAAAATCTAAGCTATTTACATCCCTGTATTTGGCTAGCTCAAAAACTGGCATGGAACTGGCCCAGTTTTTCCAATTTGAATAATAAAAATCTAATACAAAATGAGAAAGAAAAAAGTATTGTGACTCTAAAAATCCACATTAAATGACATCATAAAAAAAATTAAAGCATATGAAGTACATAGCAAAAAATCTAGTGACTGTCCTATTTTCCTTTGCAAGTAATATACTTTACAAACATATTCTCTTCTTTTTCTTTTAAAATAAAATACACTATAGCATACCAATGGCTCAGTCAGGAATATCTGGTCACCTTGAGTGATGATACATGGGTCGAGACGTAGTGGGGGACAGACATCTTCATCACTCTCATAAAATTTCTTTAGCTGTAATTAAGTTATTGAGGAATTAAGACAGCTCATAGCTTCTCAATATGATTTATTTCAGACGTGTATTACTTATTTGAAAATATTTATTTGCAAAACTTATTTTCCTTAAATGCAAATTTATTTTGAAAAAAAAAAAAAGGAAAATAAACAGGCTTTTGGTTACCAGTGTTTAACAATTAAGATGGAAAATATTTTTTACATGAAAGGTTTGCATATTTTGAAAAATATAAATTTTGTTCTCTTACTTGAGAAAGAAGCATATCCAGCACAGGTGACATGAGTTGGGAGTTTCGGTGAAGCACATCATACAATCCCTACAATGGATTTTGAATATAAAGTCAAGAAAAACATAATTTTTTAAGCAATTATAATCCACAGAAAAAATCATAAAATATACAGTCATTTAAAGCAAATGCAATTGCAAGACAAAAAAAAGATATTTAAAAGACACAGAGAAATTAAAAATATCTTTCCAAAGACTGTGCCAGTACCATCCAATGAAAATTAAATTTCACAATCAAAATGTGCTAATTTTAAGTTAAAATTTTTTTTTTGTACTTGCTCTCCGTGCAAATATAAAGTCTGTTGAAAAAAACCCTAGTCCAGGTGAGGGACATCACAATATAAACGACCGATTGTCAAAAAGACAACAGTCAGTGATAGACAGGCCAAAGAATGATGCATGCTGTTAGAATTGGCCCACACCATCCAATATCCTCTTTAGCTTGCTCAAAGCAAGCACTGTGACATGTGCAATGATTTGGGGTAAAATAAAAAAAGGTCTAAACAACACCACCACAATGGGCTTGTCTGAAGATTGTTGCAGTGTTAACGTTATTCAGACCTGCTAACCCCAAATTATACCTGAGAGTAATCAATACGCCTATGCAGAGTGTTTTGGACTAGCTCGGGTTAATTCATGGACTTTTGCAAAGGGGCAGCGTCCAATGCAGCCCTCATAATGGTCAAAACAGTTATATATATATATTTTTTGTTTTTGTTCAATATTCCTGTATATCTAAAGATGAAATTCATGATATTTTGCGAGTTGCATTTAAATAATCAGTCAAATAGCTATTTCTAACATTGAATTAAAATGAATGTTGTTTGTTACCGCATGAATATAATTTAATGGATGTTTAAATTGTTTGAGCATGTAACTAATTCTATGAAGACTGGCCCTAGCTAATTTGACTTCATACTTTAAATTATTTGCAGGGCAATAACCCTATCCACAAGCACACAATCTAAATTCACTAGTTAAAAATAAGAAAACGCAAAAACCATTTTCAATAAAAATAAAAGATACCCTATTTAAAAAATAATGCTGATATTTCAACCTGGGTTGTTTCCCCTTTTTGCACTTCCATTGATTAGATTGTGTATTGCTGTTTTTTTTCTAATAGCAAAAAGTGTTGAAAATGCTCCTATTTTTAAAATGTTCAGATATGGTACAAATCATGTACGATGTTCAACGTGTTTACGTCTGAATAGGCCTTCTTCTTGATCCAAGTCCACTAAGTTAGATCTAAGACCACCATCACATGCTGATAATACATAAAAAAAAATTGAGTCTGACGAAGAAAGAAATAGATGTGCATCTTGATCTTGCCTAGAAAGAGAAGAGGTTGAGAGAGGGAGGTAGCAAGAGAGAGACACACTCACTGAGGGCACAGAGAGGCAGAGAGGCATAGAGAGAGGGAATGAGAGGGAGAGTCTGAGAGACAGGGAGCAACAGAGAAAGACAACTGTATAGAAAGAGCAGCAGAGCGCGGCAGCAAGAGAGAGAAATGCTAGTCAGACAGACTGACAGAAAGAATGGGAAATAGAGCAAGAGTGGAAGAGAGAGTGAGCGAAAGGCAGTCAGACAGAGAGAGAGAAAAAGGCAGTCAGAGAGAGGGAGAGAGAGAAAGGCAGTCAGAAGGAGAAAGAGGAAGGGAGAGAAAGAAAGAGACAAAGCAACTGGCAAAAGAAAATATCAGAGAAAAGTTAATGAAAAGGGACATTCATATCGACGCTCATAACTAATATTAAAAAGAGAAGGAAAGCATAAGCATAAGCACGATAAATGTGAATAGGGGAGAGAGAGAGAGAGAATAATTAGGTTGGTAGACTTCAATCATTGTTTAACATACCAGTATATAGATCTATAAAAAAAAAAAGGATTTTTAGAAGTAGAGCCAGGCACCTCAGCTAGTATTATGGAGAATACAGTTTGTATCTATTATTGTTTATCTGTTTAATTCTACAACGCATGCATAGTCCGCACCTCCATTTTCACTGGTAACAGATCAAAGACTGACTAGAGGGTTGGGGAACAACCTCTGATTTCTTTGATCTTTCGCCGACATGGTTTACTACACTAGGCCTTATACTGGATGTGCAAATACATGTACTACCATGGCTTAGTTGCTTGTCTATCAAATCAATGGAGGATATAACTACACTGTATGTATTTTTTTAATACTCTGTTCAGAGCTGGAATAAAAGGCCATTTTTTTTTCAAACATTGGGTTAGAATTGGGCATTAGGGTTACAAGCTGTGGAAACAGTGAATAAGTATGGGAAGAAACTTAGGAAATAAAACAAAACAAAACAAAATTTAACTGACTATTGGATTAACGTGATGCAACACCGACTGCCGATTCTTAGCGGTACCGAAGATCCATTAAAAGAAAAAAAAATAGAGGTCACAAAGCGGTTTTCCTGATATTTCAGGACAGACTCTTTCTTTAATTGCGAGGCACTTGGCAGATCTCTGATTCAAGGCTATGAAAACTATGCAGGCCTACTTGACCAATACAACTATTCACACAAAAATATGGCGATGAGCTTTTGATCAATACCGCAATTTTTGTATGATGTAAAGATAAGAAAATCGCAGGATATGGAAGATAGATTCAGAAGATTCGTCAGGCTTAGCCCCACTCAGTGTAATTTTCTTGGTGCTGAGCGTAATGCGTAATGGTTTCCAGAACATTAGGCATGTTTGTTATAGATTAAAAGATCAGGAAACATTACAAATCTATTGCTGGATTGGAAATCACTGTTCTTCTTTAATTCTAGCAGATGCAGTTTGATCCAGTATAGTTTTCTGATTACTCTCAGATGTCTACCATCATTGTCTAAATTTTCTAGTATATGAAACAGCTCTTCATGTTTTACTTTGTAAAAGGCCTTAGAATAATCAATGAAGCAGAGATGGAACTCTTTTTGCATTTCAATATATCTTTCCATGAGCTTTGACAAAGAGAATATTGTGTTTTTCAGTCCCTTTATCAGGCACAAAGCTAAACTGTTTTAACAGATACTTCTGGTCTAAAATCAGAACAAAGTATATGATCTAAAATAATGTCATACACACATATGTCATGATTATTTTAAACATTTTTTTCACTTTTCTTCAGAAAATGTTGCAGCTTAAAAAAATTTAAAAAATAAGGTATTTTATTATCCAACATTTTACGAAAACTGGACAAAGTACGCTTTATAATACTATATGCACTAAAGATATCAAGCATAATAAAGCTCAAGGCATGCTTGCTGATTGCATTAAAAAAAGAAAAAAACACAACAAAACTTAATGTCTCACAAAAAAAATTTACCTGATAGATGTTGAGCCTTATATCTGCTTGTTGAGTAAAGCATCTACGTAGATTTCCCAGGATTTCAAGACAAAGTGCCTCATTACTGGCTGCATTGTACTGACTATGAACATCTACTTGCAGCTGAAAGACATGGCTTCTTCATTACAGATATGTACAAATGACTTAATCTTTTGGTTCAAGCAGTTAAGTGTTACTTTTATTGATTTTCCATGCAGTTTAAAAAAAATGCAAACACTCATGAGGTAACCCCGACTTTTGTAACTATATTTAGTAAGAGTGTCATTTTATTTTCATAGGAATGAAATGGAAAAGTCTCATGTACAATAATTTAGTTATGTAACACAAAGCTTGATCAGATTTTGAGCTTTCCAATTATATATAACATTTATATCACTGTTTAAGTAATGTACCAAGGTATTTTGAAGCTAACTAAGGAAAATTCTAAAAACTTTTTTCTGATTCCTTGAGATCTACAGATCCATGAAAAACTAAAAAAAAACCAGGATTAGCAAATTTTCTTGGCGTCAAATGATTTGATCTACATCTAGAAATAATTGAAGCTGTCCAATGTAAGCACAACTCTGAATTCTTGGGGATTTCCCTAAATTTGCGTATTTGTATATTTTGCTGCCACAAATCCTTTTAAACATGGTCGCTTTTAAATACAAGTGGGCTAACCCACTTTTTGGGAAAATCCAGAAAACAAAATAGGTATGAAAAAAACGGGATTCCCCTAACTGTGAGCAAAGTTTTGTTTCACTGGCATTGTAAATAATTTTTTATTAAAGAAAACTTCTGTTTGTTTTTACGAAAGCAGCCCCTCTTTGAAGTTCAAAAAACAAAAAGAGTTCCATGAGACTCTACATGTAAAAACAACAAAGCCAACCCACATGCTTATGTTATACAACGAGGCCAGCCCACATATTTTACTGTTTTATGACAAAATAATACGTAAATTAGCCAGAAAAATATATTATGTATTCAATATAATATAGCACAGACAAGCTACATCAAAATTTCACCATAAGGAATCTCAAAATAAAAGAGAAGATTTAAGCAGTCCAAAATCTTTAGAGGCAATTTTCTCTAAACAAGAAATTTCAAGATAGCCAAGTTTTACTTAAAAGCGACCACACAAACCTTGTCACAAAATCCAAGTTATATGTATACAATTAGTTTCCTTTGAAAGCTCACAGTTTCAAATTATATTATTGGTTTAAAATGTCCAAAATATGACTTCCAACTCATTTGGACTGCTGCTGCAAAATGTAAGTGTAAATGTGGTAAATTTACAACAAAGTACTTTCCTGCGATTAAAAGATTTAGTTACCTGGCTTAAAGAAATAGGCTGACTTATTTGACTGGAAGGAAGGCATCCAAGTACTTTAAAGTTTTTGAGGATCATCAAAAACCCAAGTGCACCAATCTTGCGAGCATTCAGCTGTCTGCAAATCATATGAAAAAAATAAAATTAACAGAGACATTCAACCAAATCATCTGAAAGTATAAAATTGGTAATATTGGTCAGGTATTGTTCTTAGCTAGTCAGGGTATAAGAAATGTGTCTGCAATCAACAACACAAGCTGCAGCAGCTCAAGCACTGTACAAACCAAAGTTTCAATGTGTGTAGGGCATTACAAGCCCGGAAATTTTTTATTTAAATCGTTTTTTTTTTTTAATTCATTATCAGCTTATAATAAACACTTGTAATGCACCCTGTTCTAACAATTGACATTTCCTGCCCTAGTACATGATAGTGAATAAATCAATTTAGAGGTAAAAATATAAAAAAAGCTGGAAGGACTGGGGGTTGGGGGAATGGATGTTAAGAAATCAGACATTTAAGTATAATTCTGCCATAGTGAAATAAAGTGAATGGCAATGTTAAATCTATGGCTGATGCTGCAGGGTTAATACACACATGAGAGGACAAAATTCGAGACTTTTTCAAGACTGCAGGGACAAAATTCAAAACCACCAAATGAAGCAATTCTCAGTGTATAATGTCAAATGTGAAGGAAAGTCTTGACTTTTTGCTTTACTTTTTTTTCAGCAAATCTTTGACAGCTGTGCCTACATCTATGCTGTGGCCTGTCTTGAAAATTGAATTGTCATTTATGTTCAATTTGTGAATGTCTCCAACTGACACGATAGTATCAAGCACTTCTGATTTCACAACTCTGTTGAGAAGTTTCTTCAACAGGTTAAATATATTGGTTGAAAACAAGGGCAACATTGGACTGTCCATTTGGTATCTCATAAGGAAGAGAATCACAATTTTTTGCAACAAGCAGACTTTTTAGATGGTGCTGATCCTGATTTGTTCCTGACCTCTTTCACAAACATTTTGATGTGATTCTGCAGCTCCAAAGCTCTCTCCTTACAAGCCACATTTTCCAGCCATTGATGGGCATAGTAGATGAGGGGGATCCAGTGACAACATTGAATCCTCCTGTATTGCTGGGCTGTCTTTGAACAGCCAATGCAGACACGAAAGGTAGCTACCCAGATTGAAGCCACTCTTTGACTGCATTGTGCAGTTTAAGAAGTTCGCATGATCTTATGTTCAGAAGGACTTGGCTTGTTTCACTTTCTACTTCTTTGGAAAAGCTGTTGAATGTCGCCAAATTTACGTTTGGTTTATCCATTGAGAGTTGAACCAAACCATTCCTGACTGGCAGCTTTTCCAATGCTGAAATTAGATGCTCATGTAAATCAGTAGCTCTTGCACACCCAAGGTACTGCAATATCAGGTTTCTGGTCTGCACTGTGTTTCCAGACCAATGATGAACATGTGTGCTGCATGAGAGCCAGTTTGTAAGCATCATTGTCCAACCCTGAGTCTGAGAAGTGGCACTCCCCATCATTGAATGAGAAGTTGAAGCATCAATACCAGATTGACACAATAGCTTGACAGAACTCAAACTAGATTCTAGATCTAAATCTGATCTTGAAAGATTGGAAGACTGAAAATACACAACTATTTTTGATCTAGGTCGTCTATTCTGAACTTGTAGGGAATTGAAGCTTAATATCACTGAGAAACACAGATTGAAATCAAGAGGTGCCCGAAGACACAAAGCTTGCTTACATTTTGCAAAATTCAAGACTTTTTAGAGACATAGGATTTTTAGGCATAAAAAGGCCGATTTTCAAAGACTTTTAAAATCTTAAAATGGGCTCTCTGATTTTCAAGCCTTCAAGACTCGCATATGGACTCTGTACTGTACTTCATTTGACCACTGCAGAATTATATTGAGACACAGCAATACAGTTACTGCCCCTGTATCCTCACTTCAAATGAGTGTAATAAATCTTGCTAAAAATAAACTAATTTACTTAAGTTAATTTCACTGTATAATATGCCGGTTGAGCCTGTAATTTATGTGAACATAATTTAGGTATTTGTTTCACTCCTAATTTTACAGATGCTAGAAACATTAAAAGCAAAATCTCTTCTTGGGGCACTATGATCTTTTTTCATTGGTGATTTTCTAGATAGATGATGAAAACAATTGTTAAGCCTTCATTTTCATCTTCAACTTTTGTGAATCTTATTGTAAGCAATGGTATGATACAGATTTATACTTTTTTTTTTTGTTTCAATGCAGCACCAAGTGCTATCACACAGTACTTTTCATATTTATTTATCAATACTATTTATTTATCAATTCGCATGACTACCATTGTTTTAATAAGCATGATAGCAAGTATCAAACTAAAATAAATTTACGATGGTATAAAAAATATCAATTAATACGGAAACACTGAAAATAAAATGGAGAGTTACCGGGCAAACATAGCCTTTCGCAGAACAATTATAATTGTGTCTTTCAATAACGGGCTGAGTTTCAGCAGAGGCTGTATAGAAGTCAGCAGCCCCTCTGCCGACTTGGGTGGCAGCTCAGCCAGTTTTAGACAGATCTCTTGAACTTTTCCACTGGACTCCAGGAGAAGCTGAGGGGCTGAGTGAACAGTGTCTGACAAGAGGTCTGAAAATTGATAAATGCATTAAAAATTTCGTAACTGGTAAAGAGAAAAATATTGCGTTTTAAATTCTAAATATCTTAAGAAAAGAAATTCAAAGTAAATGTCTCCTTAAGGCTTTGCAACAAAAAAATGTGTTATGGTTGGAACTGATTCAACATGGCTCCATTGAATTTTTTTATCCAGGAAAGCTTTAAACAGGACTTGATGTATCAATTACATCTTATGTAGAAAAAGGTACAACAGCAATTCATTCAGACTGGTTTCAAGGCACACAGTTAGTACACAAAATTACATTTAAATTCATGTCCTAGAGAACAGCTGGGGTTTGAGTGTGAGCTTGCAAAGGTTGGTCAGGCCAGGCCAGGACTTATTTCAACAATATTTGCACGCTAGGGCAAACTTGAGGAAATACTTGCCTAAATAGTGAGTAACAGGAGCTGTTGATCTCATGATAACATGGCTAAAGATTTGATCCAGGATTTCACTCCTGACAACTTCATGCCCCTGGGAGATACAACCAATTTTTTTTGTACATCAACACAACAGCAAATCAAAAGCATAAAACACAAATTTCAAAGTGAACATATATACACACACTTTAACTTATTGATAAACCAAATTTCTACAACTGGAACTTATTAAAAGTGTCGGTTTTTTTATTATTTCAAATGAACATCAAATGGAGAAACTTCAGTTTTTGACAAATATATTTCAAAACCAACATCACATATATACATAAATAGAAAAGAAATAAATGAAGAAAAAAAAAACCCATTCAACTAAGAAATAAAAAAGTTACCTTAAAAGTCTTAAGTAATAACCTTCGCCCAAGTTGACAAGCTAGCTGTGATGGATTCTTCATGCCCTCTGGAGGAAGACTTTCAGGCATTGCCCCAAATACAAGTTTTGGTCCATAACTGTCCATCAGGCCAAAACCAAGCTTCACCAGACCTTGGATCACATGATCCCAATCATAAGTGCTTTTAAGACAGAAAAAAGGAACATTGTGTAATTTTCTTTTTATTGTCCAATACTTGCTTCCATAGAGTCAGTACTGACCATACACATGCTTTTATTGCCCTTACTTATATTTCTGTTTATCAATATTGGTTTCATTTTTGTATGTATCTTTGGCCATGGCTAGTCTTCAACTTATTTCACTTTTGCATTTGCTATCATGTTATCAGGTAGCCAAGATACTTGAATTTTGTGACTGATTTGATTTTTTTCATCTTTGCTAACAAGATTGCATTTGAGGTTAGAGGATTTCTTCGAGTGACCAAGCATTCCGTTTTTTTTCACCTCAAAGATAGGCCCATTCTTTTGCTCTCTAAGAATAAAAAAGCATATATAAAAGTTTTTGCAGTTGTTCACTAGATTCTGCTATAAAATAGTATCATCAGCATACCAGACATTCTTAAGATTTTTTTTATTACTTTTAAGCCTGAAATATGCACTAGATTCCTTACAATTATTTTATTATATAAATGAAAAAGATCAAAAGACACTATACATCCCTGCCTAACACCTCTATTGATGGATTGAACATCATTGTGTTTTCTTTCAATTCTTACCTATGCAGTTTGATTCTAGTATAGATTTCTAAGTACTTTCAGATCTTTACTATCAATGCTAATTTTTCTGGCACATGAAACATCTCTTCATGACTTTTGGCAAAGGCCTTGGAATAATCAATGACGAAGAGATGGAGATATTTTTGCATTTCTGTAGATCTTTCCATTAGCCTTGTCAAATTAATATTGCTTTTCTTTATCAGGCACAAAGCCAAACTGTATGCATCGAAGCACTCAACATGTTTTTTGTAAAATGGCTGATTAAACTGTTTTTTTTATGCAGTGACACTCTCTTGTCCCGGGTGTTTTAGGCAGAACCATAAAAACAGATTTACAAAGATCAGGTACTGTACCACTGTCATATATTGCACAGAGTAGTTTGTTGTCACATCTTTTCCTAAGTTATCTAGTGCTATACTCATTTCTACTGGTTTGTTATCTGGTCCTGTGGTTTATCCAATTTTCACTTTCTTTATTGCAGCCTCTACTTCTTCTTTAAGGATAACTGAGCAATTGCTAATAGGTGGATCCTATGATTGTGTCACACTTTTTACTGCATTTTGAAAAAAAAATCTCCAATTACAAAATTGAAAAGCTCAATTGAGTATCAGTTAGGTAACATTCATGCAGAGTAGGATAGCAGGAGTAGATCCATGTAAAAAAAAAAAATGGTCTGTGTCTTTTCACTTGGTATTTGTTGATGGGTGACCACTTTTTTGGTGATTTTGTCATCAAAGTTATGTTCAAAACTTATTTGGTTAATTCAGACAGCAAGGATGCACCCAAAACTGATTTTTCAAAACATAAAGCAGTACTTTGTATGTCATTACACTCACAAAATCAAAAATTTATGTATTGATGAGTTACATTTTTACAAATAGGGCTTGTAGAAAATCTTTTGCACATAACTATGATGACAGCCCACATTTCAGCAAACCCTCAATTGGATCTGGCAGGTTTTCTCACAACATATTCTGACCATCTGTTTCAAGCTTTCATCTTGTCTTTTGATTAAATGCAGCCAAAGCTACTGCACTAGATTTTCTTGCTACTGCCATCATTTATTTTAGCATGCATGAATTTACTAGTTCCTAACATTTTTTATTAGTGCATTCTTCATTGATAACATTATATTTTGCTTGAACTTTTTTGCTTAGGTCTTTATATTTGACTTCTTCATTTTTTCATTTACACCTTTCTTCCACCATTTCCTTGTTTATCCATTTCTTAGGCTTTTTTATCCTTTTTGGCAATGTTTTTCTCTATGGCTTCATCAAGTAACTTTTAAAATTTCTAACCATATTTCTTCTATCTTTGAGATGTTGTTTAACATCTCATATTTGTTTTAACAGCTACAATTTTGAAACTTCTTAGCTTTTCATCAGATTTTAGTAGATCCACAAGGAATTTAGGATTGACTTTGCCTTTTTTTTAATTTCTTAAGGGCAAGTGCGGCACTCAGGGGTGATTTTCTTTATTTCTTAAATGATACCTTTATAAATGGTTTATTTGTTATATATGACCCCCCAAAAGTGATATAAACAACCAAAATGACAATTACCAATGGCATGGCAACAGAAAAAATGTCAGCCATTTTGGATATAAACATAATTTTCAAAGTCTAAACGGGAATATGTTTTTATGCTTAATTTGAAGGTTTTCATGTAGGCTTTTGTGGTTAGAAAGAAAAGGGCAATTTTCGTGAAATTTTGAAAAATGTATATAAATAGCATCTAAGTTTTGGATACATAAAAGTTTGTGAAAAAAAAAAAACAACTTTTAATATTCCGAAAAACCTACGTGAAAAGCAAGATATTACTGCCTTAAAACTTCATGGCAAGTTTCAGACAAATCTTATTAAAAAAACACCAAAGTTATAAGAACATTTGTCAAAAAAAAACTCATTCTGAGAAAATGACCGATAAAGTCTGAGCAAAAATACTTTGATTTTCTGACCAATTATGCGATTCTAGCTCCATATGATGGGTCTCCTTCAGCTCTCTCACGCTCTTTCTGTTGCACCCGTCTCCTTTTGGCCATTTTCTTATGTCCAGTTCATGCTGGCGGTCTCTCTCACACTAAACTGGCTAAAAACTTCACTCAAAAGCCTACAAAGCATTATGTATACAAATTAGCGTAAGAACAGGTGATCTCTGTGTCACGCTGTGACGTCAGATCTTCGCCTCGATTTCATTGGGCAGTAAAAGCTTGGGGGGCTTAATGTCATACACAAACTAAGGAACTGGAAGTCTCCATATGCGATGCTGTTGTAATAAAGACCATGGGAACTTGGACAGGCGCTGCATATATGGTAATGAGTTATGAATGGAGCTCTTCTTGGAAAAATTTATCTAAATTTAGATATCCATTTATGGCATTATTGTTGGTATTGATAGGAAGGCTGAGACTTTTAACTTTCCATTGGTATATAATATGCCTATGTTTTTCAAGGGGTAGCAGGCCTACATAGCTTGCATAAATGGCAAATTTTGACACAATTTCTTGAAAATGGCAAACTTTCTTGGAGGTAGCAATTTTGAATTTGCAATGAAAGACATCTTTAGCCGAAGATAGGCCTAATATCACTCCTCAGATGATTACAAATTTAACAAATTTAATAAAACTACCTGCAGTCAAAATTTGACCCGGTGACCCAAATTGACCTCAGAGCCACGCTCTCTAGAAGCCGCACTTGCCCTTAAGTTTTATCTTAAATTTACCCATGACTGGAAAGTGGTCTGAATCACAGCTAACTACCAGCAGTGATTTTGGTGTTCCAATGGTGTTTTGGTATCTGAATGAGAATATAATTACTTGTTTCTACTTCTATCAGCAGAGCTCTTCCATGCCCACTGTCATCTAGGGTGGTTTTGTGATGGTAAAATCATTGATTTGGCACCATTCAATTTGACTATTTCACGTTCATTTATTGTACCTGTGCAACTAGATTCAACAAAATATTGAGCATCATCTTAAAAAATTACAGTAGTACAATAAAACATTTTGCTCCTATTATGGCTTCATCAGTTCAGAACCATGAAAGCAATTGTTTTATATTTTAAAGATATTGAAAATGTTAACAACCTCATTTTTTTTCTTCTTAATCTCATTTTTACACTTTGCAAATTTTTCAATATTGGAGGCAACAGCTACGAGGCTCATTTTGCAAAAGTATTACATATTCTTGTATAACAATTTTTTTTCCACATAGGATTTTCATAGAATTTTCCTACAGTCCACATGCTCCAAGGTAGAATTCAGAAAAACCAGGGTGTTTTACAAAAAAACAAAAAAAAAAAATTCTCAGCTTGTGCTTGACCTTAACATGTGATAATTACAGGACAGTTAGGAAAATGAGCATGCTTTTGTATGATCTCTTTTGTTTCATCAATTTGGGTCATATGACCCATGTTATTCAGGGCAAAAGTGAGCCAAATGTTAAAAATCATTGAAAACCATTTCTTTTGGATCTTGAGAAGAAATGAAGAAAGAATAAAGTCTTGAAAAGTAATGAACAGGCTTTTGCAAACAACGAAGGAAACATAAAAGACCCAAATGTATGTCTAAAAGAATAAAAGACCTCAACAAAATTCCAAAGATCATAGATTTCATGTTTGTCATTTTTTTTTTCTGTTGTGAATGACAAATACATGATTTTTTTGTTCCGTACTGGTTATCTATGTATAATGCTTAGAAAATTACAACTTGGCGCCAGAGTTTGACTCGCCAGTAATTTAAAGTCCAATCCAAAGGCTTTCCCAATTTAGTTAGATTCAAACAGATTCTTTTATTCACAGGCTTCCCACTGATAGTCTGTTGTGGTGTCAGTGTCAGTGTAATGATCAGCTGTTGAGCCACACCCCCTTTCAATACTACTTGCTCGACTCAGGCCTAGATCTAAGTCTAGAAGTTGAAGGACTTTCACTTTCTGACCAATCTGATCCCAATCTGAGTTATTTTCATCAAAATTTAGCCATAAATCATCTCTCCCATCATCAAACTCAACACTCTGTACATGCCTGTTGCCCTTGGCAATATCAATGTCCTTAGAATCTGACATATTCCATCGTAATTTTCACAAAATGCGTCCAATCTCCATGAAAAAATTCGATGGGAAGCTTCAAACGCTCAGGAAATAGGTCAAAACAAATCGAAGTATGCAGGCGCGCAAGGAACAGTACTCTAACAATTGTTTTGTCGTGAGGTAACCAGTTGCTTAAATGCGTCCTGTGGATTGAGCTGACATGTGGAAGAAAAGTGTTAAATACAAAGAATCATTAGGTGAAATAAAGAAATAAATTGTATTTTATATAATTATCTGATACACACCTGTGCTCAACTGCCTCAAGTACTAGTTGCTCTGCTTTGATGCTTTGAGGGTAGCATTCTCTAGCCCAGAGAGACTTGATGCATTTGTCTTCATCAAGAAGACATTTTAGGATTGTACTTTTCACAAATTCAAATACCTGAAAAGTATTGAATATGAAGTATCAATTACATTTAAAATAAAGCCTCAGGGCAAAAATTGTTAGTCCTATTGAAGCCAATTGAAACAGACAATAGTTATTTGAAATGCATTGTTTACTTGAAAACATATTTCAAAAATAAAGTCTTGAAATCAGACTTATTGTGCTGGAAATAACAATTTTGAAAAATGAAAAAAAAAAGGACAATAGCATCTTCTTTTTCTTTACCGATTTTTTAAAAACTAAATGCTCATAAAGCTGCACTAAAAGGTACCCTAAAAAGGCTGACCAGTTGCTTTCTGCCTTTTTTCTTCCAGCTTTTATTCTTGAATAAAAAAAGTTAAATTAATATGTATGCAGCAAAGGCCAGACACTCACAAATCTTATAAATTCCTCATCAAATAGATCATCCATTAAGAATAAGTGGCGAAAAAATCCTAATTTAGTTATAAACAAGAAAATTCACAGAGTTGTCTTCCAAAACAACAATGGCACGAAAGATATGTATATATATTGAAATGCATATAAAAACACTGTTAGTTTGACAAGTTGGCAGCTGTAGCAGAATATTCAAAAAAGCCCATTCATATGTTTTTTTCCTTTTATTCTAGCATTTTCAAACCCATGTTTTCTCACAATTTGAAAATCTATCAATCCTTACCTTGTCCTGAAAGAAATGTAATTGTGAGATGGAGAGCATCAAACAAAGATTAAATGGTCCAATAACCTTTTTGGGGTTGCACTGCTGAAGGTTCTGCAAAAACATTATTGTACATGCAAATCAAAATAATCCCAAGACAAGTTCTTAACAGAGAGTCAGATATAAAAGAAACAATGTCTTTGAGGGATGGGCATTTGAACAGGAATTTCATGAAAAGATGATTGCAAAGAGGACCATTACAAAAAAGTTTGAACTCAACTTGAAAACTTTAACTTTTACAGCACATATCAAGATCTATAAAGAGGGGAAAACAATGCTATGTGTCATCACCTGAGCTTGAGACATTTATTAATATTATTCTCTTAAGAGAAAACCCTACAACCAAAAAAATTCACAATTTTCCTTGAAATGTTTCTATCATTGTGTAAGTATATATGTATATTGCAGTCCCACAAGTTGCAATTCTACATCACAGATTTTCACAAATGAAAAACTCTTAAAATCTACAAGTTAACTCATTTTGTGGTCCTGCTATACAAATGCTCTAGTGTCAAAAGTATAAAAGCCTACATATTTGATTTTTTGTTTTGTTTCATCTGAACCCATGTAACTCACTTTTGATCTCTGGCATTTTAACCCTAACTTTTGTGTGGAAAGATATTAAAAAGTTTTCATATCCCTGCTTAATGTTGAAAAAATTGTTCAAGACACTACATCAGTTGCTCCTGTCTGGATATTGGCCTTTCTAAGTTTTGCATGACCATTTGAAATACCCATGCAAGTCTTTTAGATATTACATTATAAAAATATCAAGTTCAAGGAGATCGTGCATTTTATAACCTGAAAATAAAATGGAGATGCTTCTCCAAATTTTACCAAAAAAATTTATACATTTACCTTAAAATACTTCAGTAATTCAGTTCCCAGCTCTTGGTCTTGATTTACAGCTTGAGTTATGTGTAAAATGACGGTTCCTTCAATTTGTCTCAGAGTTCGCAAATCCACAGCATCTGACATGAGGTCCTCGCTAGTAGGTCAAGTTTAAGAAAAACAAATGTAAAGGCAATGATAACATTTTCTACATAATTTTCAAATAAAATTCAAAGAATGTTTTACAAGTTTGGGAATAGTATAAAAGCATAATAATAATAATGACTCTCACCTGTCAACCATAATGCTGCGCCCTCGATTAGCATCATCCAAATCAGTGTAAAATTTGCTCAGACCTTCCAACACTAATCTCTTGTTTCCCTGTTCATAAAAGGCCAATAAAAGACTTGAACATAAATGTCACATATGTACTAGTCAACTTGACAAAGGAAATAATTTTCTTTCTTTCTTAGGAAGTGTACAAGATTTGGGCTTGACATATTTTTAAGAAGCAATTGGTAAAAAAAAATAGTTTTAAGTATACAGTCCATGATTTACAATACTTTTATCCAAATGACATTCTGATTAA
>BLXT01006878.1:366738-387338 GCA_019648995.1 Plakobranchus ocellatus | reverse complement strand
TTGAAGAAAAACGCAGGAAATAAAACTAAATGGGGAAAGCCATAAGAAAAAAATAAAGAAAGAAAAAAAATAAACACCAATTGTCGCTTGGTAGTTTTGTTTCCACAAGGCGAAAAATGATCATTTTGACCTTTGAATCTCGTAAATTGGGTCCTGTGCATGACTATCTGATATGATTGCTAAATTTTCAAAATCGCGAACAGGATTTTTAAAGTGAAATATTGAGCTGTGTTGGCAAAATTTTATAATAAGACCTTTAAACAATTTTGAGCTTTTTGAGATATTTGTTAAGTAGAATTTTATAAATTTGAAAACAAATCTTGAAAGAAATTTAAAGCCTATAAAAAAAAATAGCTTTGACTAACAATGTCTCTTCAATGTGAGAAAGATAAAATGGCAGAGATATAGAAAAAGAAGGGAACTTGTTACTGCTAGAGTGCTAGTGGCATGATCATATTTATCAAACATTTGATCTGAAAACCACAACTTCTTTTGCTCTGTGTTTTGCATCTTTCTTCAAAAGCGTATAACAGTATGCATGTTGTCTTTATTCTTTAAAAAAAATAAATGGGAACTGACAAACTTCTTTTACCGAACAAAAAAATATTGCAAAGACAAATTTAATCTCAAATCTATTTTCACTCACTTGCTGCCATTAAAAGATCCATCTTTTACACATGAGATGTAGAACTGGGCAATTTCATCCAAACACCTAGGCTGTGATGCATCTAACTGATTGATTCAAATGAAAACATCTTATTTACCACTATTATTTGAATATGACAGATTCCACAAACATGATTTGAAATTGTTCCAAAAAAAATAAATTTTTTAACAAACACAAATATACACATAATATACATCAAAAGAAAGATAATTTAATGGCGAAATCAAAGTTAAGACTCTTCCGACCTAGAGATTATTTCTTCTAAAGTTACATCAAAAAGAATGAAGCCATATTTCCAATAAAGATAAGTTTCAGACCAGAAGGTTTCACCAAGAAAAAATCCTTCCAAAATTCACTGTACAGTTTTCTTTTTAATAAACATCATAGACAAGAATTCATAGTATTGTAGAGAATTATGATGTGGTCATTAAAGCAGATTAAAAAGAATGATCGGTTGAAAGAATGCACATAGGAAAAGTGTGTATCGCCAATTCCTCATGTACGCAATTACTGTTTGTCAGCTGTTCTTAGACTTGCAATAACCATTGACATGATAGAGCCTACAAATCATTGAATGTAAAGTAAGTCAATAAAAAGTCTAATGCGCTATGTAATGCTTGGAAGGTGTCCAAACGCTAATACAGTTATGATTTGTCAATCTCTGAAATTATAGATCTAAAGAACTGTTCCGGTTATAGAGAAAAATTTTTCAGGCTACACACAGATAACAATCAAATGCTAAACCTACTTTTCAAGTTTGAAGAGGTGCAAACTCTTGTTCACTGAAAGAAATTGATGGAATTTGTTTCACACACACACACAAAAATCCCGAACTTCGGCTCCACGAAGTGAAATTGAAATTCCAGATAGAATGAGGTGACACACAACGCATGCACAGCGATTTTCTATGTCTAGAGGTAAAAAAAACTGCATGTAAATCACTAACTTTGTTTTGCTATCGATTTTGACATTCCTCTATATGATACCAAAGTGTTTTCTGCAAGCAATAGCCAATATTTTATATATTTATGTGACTGTGGTCTATTGAACATCGCAGCGACACACAATTTATAGTCGGAAGTGTTGTTTTTGCAGCCCTCTAATAAAAGTTGAAACTGCATTTAAAAACTACTGACGTGATACTAAAAATACAGAAAAATTTATTTATGAAGTCATGCCTGTTTAGATTTATCGATTTGGCATCTCCAGAATTCTAAAGTTTGAGAAACTCTCATTCAAAGATTAGCAATTTTCAAAGTTAAAAATCTTTAGCAACCAAGAACCAGGGTTTTTATTTTAGTTTTAGATTTAGTAAAATGAGTTCAATGTCATATATTGATTATAAAATGTTTAGAAATGATTCATTTTTTGCCAAACGAAAAAAAACAACTTTTTTTGATAGATCCAATCCAGGTTGGCTATTTTCTCTATATCTCCCTCAGCAATTGCTAACAAAAGACTATAAGCAAGTCGCGTATAGAGAGAAAGTAGTTAGAGAGTGAGTGAAAGGAGGAGGGAGGGGGAGAGAGAAAGAGAGAGAGAGATAGAGAGATAGAGAGAGAGAGAGAGAGAGAGAGAGAGAGAGAGAGAGAGAGGCGTTTTTGAAAGAAAATCCATACACACATGCATATAAATAAATTGGCATAAACAATATGTAAGAAACCTTGATATTAAATTTATGGATCATTCAGTATTTGAAAGTCCATTTTCATTTGGAAAGTGCCATTTTGGTAAAGAACCATATGTTTGTAAAGACAGTGTACACAGCACATAAGGGCTCTTAGTTTTGGTTCATATTCAAAATATGAAGAGGTAAAAAAACAAAATGTAATAGACCATAAAGATTTTTTTTTTTCATTTAGAAACTTACCTCAGTAAGCAAGAGGCTGACAATCTTGAATCCCATTTCTGAATTAATTTCACTTTTTTGGAGGATTTTAATTAGTCCAATGAATATTGCAGTGAAACGCTGAAGTGCTTTTTCATCTTGGCCTTGAGAGCCTTTTAAAAAAAGTGATTGAAGTTTAAGCAGGCATAGTTTAATATTTTAGGTGATTATCAATTTATTGAAAAAATTGCCTATTAAATAACTTTCAAAAACATTTTTGAACACAAGAGAGCATTTTCAGATTATTTTAAATTTACAACACATTTGAAATAAAGATGAGAAAAAAATCTATGACACAACAAAAATGTATCATGTATTTCCATGTCATGAGCCAAATTTTTCAGGAGGAGGATGTCTTTGAAATGTCACAAAACTTCTCTACTTTTCACATTCATCAGGTGATGTCAACTAGCTCTCCTTTTTTTTTCCATTCCTCTGTTCTAAGGCAACATATTTACATAATAAGTTGGTTGAAATTTGCTTACATGATAAAATCGTTTTGATGAGTGGTAAAGGATCAGCTTTCCCTTTAAGAACACATCTGGTAACACATTTTGCTGCCTGTTAAAAAAAAAAAATTACAAAAAAGACAAAAAAAAAAAAATGTAAATATATGAGATAAAATAATCTAGAGCTTTGAATACGTGTAAAATTATGTGTGTGTGTGGGTAAAATCACAAAATGAATGTGAGGAATTTTACAATTTGACAAATTTTTTTACTGCCTCAATGTGAAAATGTGCAGCATAATTTCCTACATTACATTGCTTTAGATTAGAAAACACTTGTTATGAAGAAACAAATATAACCCAACCCATAAGACAGCCATCCAGATTTACAGACGCAAAGCCAATCAATAACCTTAGCTAGGTCATATCACAAGCTGCCACCATCAGTAATTATATACAACATAGCGGACCGTTTTGTTAACACAAGCTCGATTTATGAATTTTTAAACAATTTTGACCATTTCAAGGATTTTGTAAAGAAATCAAAGAGTGGGAGGAAAAGAACATCAAACTCATATGAACTTAAAAGAATCATGGCGCACCAAATTTCCCAAAACATTTTGATCATTTAGAGGACTTTGTAAAGAAATCATATGATCCAAACATAGGAGAAATCATTCAAGAGGAGGCAAACACATGCACAAACATCTACAACTTTGGAGCTTACACATTTTCTCACTCAGTTGCTGTACCTAGTAGTTGTACTGCCTTTGCAAGACAAAGGATCTGGTATAGCCAATACCATACTGCTGCTGTTGAAAGGTCTTTATATATATATATTTTTTTTTTATGGGAGACTCCTGTACTGTACATGGTATGTTGTCCAAGTATGTGATGCCCAGGATGTTGTGGTAGCAACTCAATTCTAATGTTTGTATCCTTACTATATAACTATGATGTGAGAGTCTAAGTCTTGCATTTGTGTAGGAAGATCGAGATAACCAAGGCAGGCAGAAGTCTGATTTTGTAGTTCATGATGATGATATCATCTTTCCAAACTGTTTCCAGTCTGGTGTGTGTAGTCATTGTCTGTGTGACACTCAAAAGGACTTCTGATCTTGATCTTTCATTAATTATGATTGCCCCTAAATACTTAAATTGTTTCACTGTGTCAAATTTATGCCCTTGAATTTACATGTGCATTGTGATGACACAATGTTATATGCCATGACCTTGGTCTTTTCAGTGGTATTTAATAGTGGCAATGTCAAGGCCCTTCACCAATCTTCCTTGTCTATTTTCTTCCTCAGCCAATCTATATCGTCTACAAATTTGAGGTTTATCATGTCTCTTCTTCCTACGCAGACTGCGCCCTCAAGGTCATCTAAAGCATTTGTCATAATTTATTCCTGGAACATGTTGAAGAAAGAGGGTGAGACTGAGAGTAGGTATCGCTGCTGACAGATGGAACTAGAGAATAGGCTACAGTAACCTGAGAAAACATAGTTGCATTGGCATATAGTTGCCGGATATAAGTTTCATCAATGTTGTTTTCCACTTATAGTTTAACCTTTTTCCTCAGAAAAAAACTTACTAACAATTGTGTAAGGTTAACTGAGAACAGATTTAAGTGGAGGAACACGATTTTCAATGTCTGTTTTAGACAGGGTACCTAAATAAGAGTTGCATTGGCTTTCCTGGGTGGTGTTAATAAGCTTTGTCTCATGTTGTTTCTTTGCAGTGTCTTTTTCCTCTTGTAATTTCAGCCTGTTCAAGATTACGAATAATATTGTTAGGCTGGAATGATAATTTTAAAGAGTTCGAGATCGCCTTTCTTGCTAAGTACAATGATCAGGAAATCACTTTAAGGCATCAGTTACTAACTGGTCGGCCAGTTCTTGTTGCAAATTGCCTCACCTCCATGTTTCATAAGCCCCATAGAGATGTTGCTCACTCCAGACCTGCTGACTTTCTTCATGTGAGTATTTGTATTGTGACTTCAAATTCTTACCACAGTACAGGGAAGTTATCCCAATTTGAGGATTTTCTTTCACTCAGTATATTTGGAACCCCAGTTCAGAGCAATTTTCTGTCCATTTTCACATTATTTCTTTGACCTCAGAATTCTATTAAAATGTTGTTTTTACCTGGATAATATTCACTTTGGCTTGCTTTTTTCTGGTTAGATCATTTGCTAGCTGATAGGTATGCTTTCTTTGCTGTGTTAGTGAGGATATCATCAATGTCAGCACACAGTTCAGCTAACCATCATTGTATGGCCTCCATCATTTCTCTTTTGATATCTTTGTTGATCTTCTTCTAATCCTGTCACTAGTGATCCACGATATGCAATAGATAGGTTTTCCCCCGGACTTTTCTTGCTGTCTCTATATATATTTATCTAATACACTAAAAATGTGAGGCAACCAGATTAAAATCAGTCCCAATCCCAAGTCGCTGTGGATACTTTTGCACTAGAGCTTTTAAAAAATTTTCATTGACAATAAAAATACTATAAATGCAATATTCAAACTTGCATACATTTTGACAGAATTGAGATGAAGACTCAAAGTTTCTTTTTTATTATAGTGTAAATTACATAATACACATTGTCCCACTCTAAGTCTTCTCACATTTGTTTTTTTACACCTTTTGAAGGCCCAAAGAACATGCAAGATTTCTCTTTTTTTGTTGTTGAAAATCCCCTACCCCAACAGCAACAACAAAAAAAGGTTCAAAGATAAAACGCTCAGAACAAATTTACTGCCTTTCACATAACATTAAAAAAAGTTTATTTGGAATAAGCCTGCAAAGCTATCTACTTTAACTTTCAAAACATCTACTTTATCATAAAAAAAAAACAACTTTGCAACAAAACATAAAAAAGCTAGATACCAATATAAATCCTATTTTATCTGAAAACAAAATGATCGAAAGAATTTCTTGCATTGAAATTGCGCAAAAGATGAAGATAGACAATGGGAATGTTATTCAAACAGACCATACATTAAAGGTTACTATTACAACTTTGTACTTACTTCTGAGTGTTCTTTAGTGTCAAGAAGCTTGCAGATTTCATTCTTTTTGCCCGCCTGACATAAATGCAGAATTTCAGTCTCCATTATAATTTGTGTAATGTTTTCATTGATCTTGTAAAACTGTGACAAAATCAAAAAAAAAGATTTTATTTTATTTTTTTTCCTTTGGAAATTTGAGGGAAGATAAACTATGGTGGGGGGAGAATAGGCAATAAATATTCTGAACTAAATTTTAAAAGTACATATTAATATTCATTTTTTAACAAATCTGGGTATGGCAACCAGAAAATGATAGCTAAAGCTTGAAAGAAGAAAATGATAAAATACCCTAGCTTTGAAATTTATATTTTTTACACTTATTTATTATTTTATATATTAATTCTGCTAAAAAAAGTTTTTATTGTAAGAAAAACAGTACTGATGGAGGCAACCACAATACTGGCACTGGCAGTGCAAGCATAAAAACCTCTCTCCAGAATTGGCATTTCATCAGATCTAAGCCTTTCATGTCTGTATCTACTTTACTGTTGAAAGTACCTAAGCCACCTACGTCTTTTAATTGAAATTGAGGTATTGATGCGAGGCTTCATGTTTCTCTGAAAAAAGTTTTTTTGCCCAATCTATGTACAAGATGTTTCTAACTAGATTCTAGTTGATCATATTATATTCAGCTCAGCCTTGGCCTTAGAATAAAAACTGTAGATAACAATGCGTTTGATTTTCCCAAAGGCTCGTGTATTTGTAAATCTCCTTTTCCATATGAATCCAAAAGAAATATAATTGATTCATTTTATTGATTACATGTTTAGGAATGCCAATGCTTTGCATATATATAGAGTAGGCCTGGCTCAAACCATATGTCTTTTTTTAATCTTCCCAACCACTGATAGATCCCCTTATCTTTTTACTCCAATTTTCCTTAAGGAGTTGAGGGGTTTTCTGTGCTGTAAGTATAGTTTGAGAATTTTTGCTGTTTCTAAGCAATTTATATTCAGAATTTCCTCATCACGTAAGCCTACATTGTTCTGGCCAATTACCAGACCTGCCAACCCCAAATTGTGCTCACAGGAATATGCCAGTATAATTAAATGTGCACGGATAAACTGTTCTACACTTTAATTACATACTCAACCATGGAAATTCCATAACACTAAAGTATAATATCAGAGGCAAATAGTAATTAATGAATTTTTTTACTCTAAAAGATGCCAGAAAATATCTCCCTACTCACTGCCATTAGTCCAATAATATCACCATTTATCAAGCCTTAAAGATTTGCAGACTTAGGGCCTGGATGATGAGTTTCTTTTAAGGTGCACTACAGTGTATGAAACTCAAAATCTAGCTCACACAAAAAAAGGTTATAAGAAAAAAAGAAAACCTATGTGAGACAGGTCTACAGAATCTTAGTAATTATGAAATTTAAGTGAAAAAAAATCATCTTGCCAACAAGGCTGATCTCTCCAAGGGTTAATTAAATAATAAACTTTGGCTTAAATCTTGCAAAGGTCTACAGTCTAATCTGTGCCTCAGTGGAGACTTTAAAAATGTCTAAAAATAGAAATAACATTGAAATAGGGGCCTATAGTGCTATCTGACTGAATCAAATCTGAATATTGGCTTGCTTGATAAATGTAGCTTTTCATTTAATGCAATATTAACCATTCTACCTTTTTTATGATCCCTTCCTTTCCACTGTTTGGTGTAAAATAATAAAAGTTTATGTTTATGTATTGATCCAAAGAAGCATCAAATGTAGATCTATATCTAGTTCTAGACCTCGCATGAGCGCTATTTGAACCATTCAAGTTTTAAACTCTTCAATTGCTTCATCATGAACATTTATTGACAACATGTTTGTTAGCAATGATTTTACTCTATCTCAAAGTTTGGATCATCGTATCTGGTTTTTCAAATTTTTCTAATTATCAACAAAAAAAGTAACAATGCTGAAGTTTCTTCGAATTGTACAAGGTATTTCACTCCTATCAACAATTTTTGCCTGAAAGGATGATGAGTCCTAAGGGGGTAATGCATGATTTCAGGTCTTATTTTATAGGATCTGCTCAAAGTGGTGTAGAGAAAGCCTTTGGCTTGCTGAACAAAAATGATCGCAAACTATAGGCCTGACCCTACCCCCTTTTTCTTCAAAAATACCACGCACAACAAAATTTTCTAGTTACAAATTGCCAAGATTATGACAATAATCTTGACTGAGGACTCTGTGAAATGTGGAGATCGCAGCAATCTAGCAGTAATCAAGCTATAGATCTACATAGCGAATGCTTCCTATCCCATGGAAAGGAAAGCCAATAAAAAAAAAGAAATAACAAGCAAGGCGTCCTGAGAAGCAGTTGGATGGCGTCTGCATCTCTACCATCAGATTATTGCGAAAATAGATGGACTACACTATAAGTCTAAGGCAGGATCACTCTTTTCAAGTGAGCGCCACACATACATCCCTACGCATTGACCACAAGCATCAACATTTGGCATATAATTGGGCTCATGCCATAAGAACATTTAGGACTGAGACTAATCCATACCGCTGTTCAGAGTTTATAACTTTGAAATTTTACTCTTGTGAGTTTTCCATTGCTCTTTTGAAAATTAGATCTACGCAAGTCATGTCAGCCTATAATGTATTCATTTTCAAGTCTGTGTAGGCCTAGGCCAAAGACATTGTCTACTCCTATTTTTTACCACGGCTAAAGCCTGAATTAGATATCTCTAACACTATTACCAAATTTTGATTATTCATGTACATCAAATAGTTATGGATCTTGATATTGCCTAGATTGAGAGAGAGAGAGAGAGAGATAAAAAGAGAAGGAACGAGAATTACTGAGTGATGATCACAGAGGGATAGAAGGAGAGCGAGAGCATTCATGTTGTCAAAACAGAAAACTAGACATAGTTGGCATCTCAAATTACTTTGATGTGAGGCTGACTTGGAGGTCGGGCTGCAACTCCAAAAAACAACCTTTGATCTCTTTTTTTTAAGCTGTCAAAACTGAATAACATGATTAAAATGGTGCAGCCTTAACTCATGATTACCTTGCCACCAGCGCCGAAGATCTATTGAATTGCAGAACTCCCCCACCCCCTAAAAAAAATCCGGGGAGAGATGGTTTATTTAAGCGGGTAACATAGACCTTTGCAAGCCTGGTAAAAGATCAAAGAAACTGCACCAGTCTATTTCGGGCACAGTTTATAACAAATTGAGGATGAACTTTCTATCGATACCGAAATTTTGATTTATGTGAATGGTTTGAAAATCGCACAAAATGAACCAGAGCACAGGACTGTAGCTATATATATATTATATCTAAAGTGAAAAATTTTCCCCCATTTGCGTGATGAATTACAACTAAAGCATTAATGTTGGCATGTCTGAATGTAGCACTATGACATATCAATATTAACATAGAAGTTAGTTTCTTTACACAGAATGTTGAACAAGTGTTACAGACCTCAAATTTTGGATACTTGGGGTATATTGATAATAATTTTAAAATATTCAATGTTATTTAAATAATTAAGTAGGTAAAGAGTACACATCAATTGATATCGGATGCATCCAAAAGCGAGATAATTTTTTTTCCTTTCCATTGTCCATTGGGACAACTGAACGGGATTTTAACGCGGTAGCCCCGAAAATGGGATAAATAGATGTTCACAGGAAATTTTCCCAGTGAAAACGGAAAGTAGTAGGTCTCATTACCATTGCTTGGTACTTAAATTTAGTTGCAAAGCTGAAAATTGCTTAGTTTATTTGGCAAAAGACTAGGCCTAGACCTCTTGGTCTCATTGGTTCAAGGATTAACAGGGCATTCCCAAGTCAAATATAAAGAATGCTCATTTGATTGTCAGCCTAAATCAAATTTAAGGGCTAGATCTAGAGACTTTCAAGATCATCCTTAGTTTTGATCTACTTATCGACAAAACTTACGAGATCACGAGTCAAGTTATAATGAAAAAAGTACTGCTTTATCAAACAATCTGCACAATTTTACACCTGAAATCTCTCTTTTCGTGTGTAGCTGATGATGGTAGATAAAAAATTTAGATCTAGATCTATAATCTAGTCTAGATCTAGATCTAAATTTAGATCGAGAAGTCGTTGGGCCTATCGCCGAAATTGTTTTTATTTCATCACTTGGATTGCGGAGTACAATAAGGGTTTACTCCAGCGTCTTTTATTTTTTGTTCTCTTTGAAGTTATTGGGTTCCATTAAATCTAAAGTGAACAAAATTATGCGTACAAAAATTGTTGCACCAAATATGCAGCAGACGAGTAAAATACGTAGATCTAAAATTTAGATAGATCCAAGTAGGCCTCCAGTAGAAGAAAACAAACAGTCCCGCGAAATAGAAATGCAGTTACAAAACCACTGAGAATGCAAAAAAAAATATTTTTGCTTAACAGTTATATTAATTGTAAGATTAAAGTCAAGCCAAGACAAAATTTTACCTGATAAAATATTATTTTTTAGATTATAAAATTTGTGATATAGTGAGTTCTTAGGCATAGGCTTGAAATATTTAAATATCAAAACTGTTGATAGGTTAAAAAGAAAACAAAAGTTCAAACAGGCCTATAATCGCCTTGTCGGTCGAAAAGTATTTTTCAACTGCTCATCACTACAATCCAACACCTAGCCTATCGTTTTTACGGTTTCACCCAAAGTATGAGAATCAGAGGTAGACTAGACAAAATCTAGATTAGTGCTAACGTTAGGCTCAAGCTTTTAAAACCAAAGATATATTTTCAAATGAGTAAAGAAACTGAGATTTAGATCCGAATTTTAGTTCTGTGTCTACGATCTTACGAAAAAGACGTTTGCCAAAAAGCATTTAAAAGAGATCGAAATATGGCAGAGGACGAGGTAATAGGGCCTACTCTCTCTCTCTCTCTCATTTACCATTATAGGCCTACTTTATAGTATTTTTGTTTTTAAACACCGAAATCTAGATCTAGAGCTAGCCCAGTCTGAGGAATAGCATTTTAGGAAAGACTTCTGTTGTCATATCTGAAGAATGCTCATTAGGCTAGATTGTCGGCCCAAATCATATCTAAGAGCCAAAATCTAGATCTAGTCCAGTGTAAGGAATAACTTTTTAGGAAAGTCTTGAAAGACTTCCAGTTGCGCGTTCATAGCCATATATTCCAATAATAAGGATGAAATGAAGGCAGTTTTAGTTAACTGTTAACAATTTTAAAAATTTGCCAACTATTGTCAACAATCAGGTCTATAAATACTTGCGTCCTAAAACAATGATATAGAATCTAGTTTAAAATTTTAGGAATAAAATTATCACTCGGACCACCATCTTGGATTTAATGTCAGCCAAGCTTTAGCTAATTAGGGCTGTTTTTAAAGCAAATTGGTCAGATTACAGTTATGAACTGCATCCCCATCCCCCTGCCCACCACTTCATATTTAGTTTTCTTTGGTACATGTCCTAAGATTTGTTATAAGATACCGTCTTTATATTGGCTATAGTCAGCTGTTGCAGCCAAGTACCTTTTTTTTTAGCGCCATTTTTTTTTTTTACTAGGAGTTCACAAGGACTCAAAGATAGACATGTTAGTCGTGCCTTTATTATAGCAAGGATGTTTTTGCAGCTGGGGCATTACAAGTAGGCTGTACTGTTTAAATTTTCTCTACACACATTCTTAAATCTCAGGACAAAATTTGAGAGATAATCACAGTGAAAAAAATTTTTTTTTATATTGTAGGGAGGGTGCAGAAATTCCTCCATATACTGGTAGAGAATGGTCAATAGTCATCAGTATTTTCAGGACGTCAAAAGCCGACAGCTGAGTTCACTTCATGACTCAAACCCTTGTTTAGCATTATTGAAATAACTCATTAATATGAAACAATAATTTAAATATAGACCATATTTTTTATCAAGTGAAATTAATTCAATGTCTTCACTTACAATGTAATTTTTTGTCAACAAACATTAAGTGTTCTATTTTGAGTGTATTTTTAATTTCAGAGCCAAGAATTCAGATTAAAAGTAAACTCTGAACTTCGTTTTGAAGTTGAGCATAAAGGAACAGCTGAAGTTGAGGTATGTTGTACACCATTTAAAATTTTATAAATGTACCATCTGTAAAATCAGTCCATAAATTAAAATTAAAGAATTTATCGTAAAATGTGGAGCTAAGTTAAAGCAACATTTCATCTTGTTTGATAAAAATTTATGATTTTTCTTTGTTTTCCTGTTATTATTTTAATTAAAATTAAAGAATCTATTGTAAAATGTGGAGCCAAGTTAAATCAGCATTTCATCTTGCGTAATAAAAATTTCTGAGTTTTTCCTTTTCATCCTGGTATTACTTCAATCATTTATTTTCATTTTTTATAAATGTTATGGAAAAAAAAATGATCTAAACCTTGTTTAATTTTTACATTTAATATTTGTCAATCTGATATTAATTGTTTGAACCTTTTTATCAGATGGTTGAAGGCAGTGCAGAAATGTTTGGAACAGAATTAGCAAAGAACAAAAAGTATACATTTGTCTCTGGTTCAAAGGTGGCAATCTACACATGGCATGGGTGCACTCTCAAGGTAATTACCGATGTGCAGCCTTAAAACCTTTTGAAACTTAATGGCATTTTGCTTGAATTTTGTGTTTTTGTTAAATTTTTTTTTTTGTCTTAAAAACTGTTGCAAGTTTTATTTACATCACAGTAATGATTAGATATTAATAATTAAATAGTGGCCTTTTGTATAAATGCTGTCATTAGTAAAGCAATAGATAACAGGTCTATTCATGGGATGCAGCTTAAGAAACCTTAAAACAAACTTGAAGATTATGGCAATTTCAAATTTCTGTCAATAAATCAGCATGTTATGACACAGCCGATGTATTCATTATCTTTTTCTTTACATTTATTCTGTCTCAGCTAAAAGGTAAAACAGAGGTAGCATATGTGTCCACAGAAACTCCCATGACAGTGTATGTAAATACTCATGCAGCCCTGGAGCAAATGAGAAGCAGAGCAGATGAAGATAATACCAGGGGTCCAAGGGTATTTTTTTCATTTCTTTACATTGTAAAAAACGAATATGTTTGACTAGGTAAAAGCATTTTTAATTTGATTAAGATTTAGATATATATACTAACCCTGGTGTTATATTGTAAGAGAAGGAGAGAGAGAGAATTGAAGAAATGAGTGCTGTGCAAATAGAAACTGATGTAAACTTAAAAGTGTCTAAGCTTATAAATAATTTTCTTTTTTGCAAACCATAAATTGTTAGTGCACTCACATAAAAAAAAGAAATTAAAAAAAAGCAAGGTGGGTCTACTCCAAATCAGCAATAGTCTCATGAGAAAATCAAAACTGATTGGCATGATTTTATCACGAAAATTGCTTTTTCTACTTGTTTTTGACTAGATTTTGGTTGTGGGGCCCACTGATGTTGGAAAATCAACTCTATGTCGTTTGCTCACTAACTATGCTGTCAGATTGGGCAGATCACCTGTCCTTGCCGATATTGATGTTGGCCAAGTAAGTGTCCAATGGAACTTAAAAATGTTTTTTAGAGATCTCAACATGCACTTTTTAGTAGGATTTCTGGCTTTTTTAGAAGTTTTTAAAATGTTTTTCCCTTATATTTTGAACACTTGTGCCATGCATAAAAATTTTAGCTTAACTGAGAATTTCGCTATTCACAATTAAAAAAAAAAATACCACAAGGAACTATAAAAGATCTAAAGATGAATAATACTCTGCAGAACATATTTATTCAAGGTTTTGGTCTTTGATTTGAAAATGATGCATGTAGTCATTATATTTTTTGTTTTTTATTTTTTCTTCACTCTCTTGCAGGGGAATATTGGTGTACCAGGAACTCTTGGTAATATTTAAGCTATTACTCATTTCTTTAATATTCATTTTAAGAAATTATCACAAATTCAAAAATCAGTATTTTAATTTTAATTTTTTTTGCTTTCAACTTTTCACCATGTCGTAAAACTTGCTTTAGCTATAAAATTCACATATGTACTATCTTTTTAACTTTCTTATCATTCACCCTTTCCTCCACTGAAGACTTTTTCAGCTAACTTAATGTCTGGTTTTGTTTTTTTTTTTATGTGTCTTTTGTCTGCAAGTTATGAATGTTAGGTGTATATGTTTATTTATGGAATGCATTTGATTTTCTATCCAAACAGGCGCTCTTGTTGTAGAGAGGACAGCTGATATTGAAGAGGGTTTTTTTAACACAGCTCCCCTTGTGTTTCATTATGGACACAAGAGCCCCAATGATAATTTTCAGTTATACAATATGCTGGTTTTACGTCTGGCGGAAATTATTAATGTGCGTTGTGAGCAAAGCAAAAAAGGTAAAATACTATTTTTAGTTGTTGTAAGGAAACTTTCTCTTTCAATAAAATGACTTTCTAAATTGTTAAACATTTCAAACTTAGAAATATATTGGTGGGGTTAGATTCGCCCAAGGCTCATTTTGTAGTGTGAGGGCTTGAAGTTGAAGAATTGGAGCTTTTATAACTAGGAGACTCAGGAAGAGGTTATGTGAAAGAGTAGATTTTGACTTGATCTGTAATGATCAAAATGATCTAAACAGGCTAAACAATCAATAAAATGTACAAGAGACTTCACTCATTTGTGAACATGACTTTTCTCAACTTTTGTTTGAAGGCGCCTGAACATATTTTCGTTTTTTTTACAATTTGTGTGTATAGCAATAAAAGAATTTTTGGAAAGGAACCTAAATTTTAAAATTTTTGTAATTGATTTTTACTATGGAAACAGTTTTTCAAATTGCTATCTTCAACATGAATGTATTACAAGTGTTTTACTTTTTTTTTTTTTTTTTCATGAACACAAGGTCTTACATTCGCTGTTTTTTAAGCTTGCATCCTTAGTGTTATCATTGTATTTACTATTTTACCATGCCAATAAAGCCATAGAAATGTTGGGTCTGGTGTTTATTTTGATAAATACAAAGGTTTTCCAGTTGTTTTAATCACAGTGAGTTTGGATTTACAATCTTAAGAATTTATTGAACAATATGGTCTGCAAATTTTGCAAGTAAGTTGTATTTCCAACCTAAAATCCAGCAGTTATAATACGTGTCAGTGATTGCTAGCAGGCAATAATGAGCAAACAGAGCTACTCCCATGTAAGGGAATGTATTCATGCGCACTTGTTTTGGTTTGAAGAGGAGAATCTGCTGTAATATACCAAATATTCTATAGTAGATAGTCAACCAGGTTTTGGAATAAGGGGCTGAAATCAGACATGCAACATTGAAAAATTTACACTTTTTCTGTATTTTTTCAATACAACATGTGTCTGAAAAATGTTGTTAAAAATATTATAAAATCTTAGATCAATAAAATCTTTTGTAGAATGAAAGTTGAGATGTCAGTGAAGCTTTTAAATCAAAAAAGCTCAAAACTCGGGTACGGTCAATTTCCAACATATTTTGCTCTGTATCTCAGTTACTGCCTGTGCGACATCTGGGCCCTTTCTATAGAAAGCCTCACATATTGTTCATAGTGTGACAAATTAAATGAATTGGTTTTTACACTCTCTGTATAATTATTTATTCTATCAATCTCTTTTAGTTTAATAAACTTTTCTCCCCCTATATCCTGTTTTGATACCTGTGAAAGCTTTTTGTTAAAAATATGGTTCATTAGCTTTATTTTTATACAGTGAGTTAATATCTTCCCAGATCAGGCTTTTGAACATAAAAAAAAGGAAAAGTGTAATGATCTATATTACATTGATATTGTTTTTGTTAGAGTGGGATTTTGCTAAGGCTTTTAAAAATAACAACTTAACACGGATGGTGCTCTCAAGATTTTGTATGACTAGTCATTAGGTTTTTTTTTTGCTTTTTTTAGTTCAATATGTGATGGTTTCGTTGCCTGTTTGCTTTTTGTATTAAACTGTACTTGTACTGCAAATGTTTTTTTGGGGGATTTTTTTGTTTTGTTTTTTTAATTGAATGGGCTACAACAATTTTATCTCTGGAGTGATTATGATTTTATACATTATATGAGAACCTACTTTATTTTTTTTTTCAGTAAACTCTAGTGGAGTCATTATAAATACAGCAGGTTGGATTCGAGGTGCTGGTTATGAAGCTATAAAGCAGGCTGCAGGCGCCTTTGAGGGTAAGTAGCTAACAAACACCATGCATTAAATCCCTCTCCCTATTTTTGGATTTGAGGGTTTGCCAAAAGTGGGCTGTCATAGTTATGTGCAAAAGATTTTCTATAAGCCCTATTTGAAAAATTGAACTTATCAACACATAAATTTTGATTTTGTGAGTATGATGGCATAGGAATTGCTACTTTATGATTAAAAATTCATTTTTGGATGTGTCTTTGCTGTTTAAATCAACCAAATAAGTTTCGCCCATGACGACAAAATCACCAAAAGAGTGGTTATCAACAAATAAAGCTCACTCACCACCAAGTCAAGAGATAAGACCTTTTTTTTTAACTTGGATCTACTCCTGCTATCCAACTTTGCATAAGTATAACGTCACTGATACTCAATTAAGCTTTTCTATTTTGTAATTGGAGATTCTTTTTTTCCAAATGCAATAAAAAACACGACACCTTTTGGCAATCTTTTTTTTTCAAAAAAGAAGAGATTGTTAATGCAATTTTTTTTTCAGTTACCCAGTATTCATGATGCATGCAGTAAAGGGAAAAAAATTGAAATTTGCAAGTGCACAAAAAAAAAATTTTGCCATGAACTATAGACTTACATTTATCAAAACTTATTTTATTCAAAATTTACCAGGGAATGGTTATTATGTACTCTACAGCTACACTATTTTAACTATGTCAGGCTTTAAGTTTATTCTTTTGTAATCCAGCTATGCATTTTGTTTCAGTGGATGTAATTTGCGTCTTGGATCAGGAGCGACTTTACAACCAGCTCAAGGGTGACCTTCCAGATTTTGTGAAAATTGTTTTACTACCCAAATCTGGCGGGGTTTGTAGTTTGGAAACATATTTTTTTTCATCCTTTGCCTTTGAAATATAAATTGTCTTTGACTTAAAAGGCTCATCTTTAATTTATTGCAATATAAAGTTTTTTTTTTCTTAGTGCTTGTTTTTCAAAGCCATATAAAACTCTATCCTATTTTTTTTTTAATTATTATTTGCAGATAAAATATTTTAATTGCATACCACACAGGTATTGAAATAATGCTGTAACTGGCACAAGTTTTCTTTTTTTCTCTTTTTTTTTTTTGTTTTTTTTTTTTAAATAGTGATTTATTATAAATTCTGTGGAAATAGACCAGAACTTTGAATTGATAGGATTCAAATGTTTGTTTTTCTCCATTTTTCTAAATCATACAATGACATTTCAAAATAATGCCATTTTCAGAGTGCTTCCATTTTTGTTTTTGTTTTTGTTTTTTTTTGTTTTTTTTGCCTTGTTTTATTTCATTTATTTCATGCAAAAAGTTTAGCGTGGGCACTGTGATGAGAGTGGTGTATTTTCTCTTTTCACTATGTCAAATGTTTGAAGTGATGGGGTGGGGGGACTTTGTTTTGTGATTTCAAGTAAAGAGATTTGATACCTTTTTGCTTTCTATCATGAGCTTGATTTTAACAAAACCAAAGAGATGATAAGATGTAAACACACTGACATTTCTATCTACCCTGTTTAAAAGTTTTGATTCATCAGACTTTAGCTTTCAAGCACTTTTTTTTTTCGTTGATTAAATAGAAAAACATTGTTACATTGATTATGCATACTCTTCTAACAGGTTGTGGAAAGGTCCCAAGCAATAAGAGCAGACTCCAGGGACAGTTCTATTAGAGAGTATTTTTATGGGCTTAAGAATAACCTGTTTCCACACACTTTTGATGTCAAATTTAATGATGTTAAGATTTTCAAGATTGGAGGTGAGATGATATTTAAATTTAGTGCTGCTACTACTTCCTCTTGTAAACAATATTAGCATTTACCCTCTACAAATTTAAACAAAATGTATTAAATTGATGAGATACTCATGTGAAACTAAAGCTGCTTATAAAAAATCATAATAAATCAACAATGGCACTTTCATATTGTCAGTTAAACTGTATGCTCTATGCATGGGGTAAAATCAATGATTTCATTTTTTTCTGTCTTGGCTCTCTATGGAAACTTAACTTTTTTTTCTTTTGCCTATTCTTCAATCAGCTCCATCCCTGCCTGAATCGTGCCTGCCTCTTGGAATGAAAAACAATGATAGCCAGACAAAATTGGTACCTCTTGTTCCAGGTAAATTCTTTCATAACTTCCTTTCTTACCAACAGTAAGTGACATTGTAGCCATTTTGAAATCTCTCTCTCTCTCTCTCTCTCTCTCTCTCTCTCTCTCTCAGTATGCTAGTTCTCAAACATGGGAGGGATTATTTTTCATCAAAATCCTCTTTACACCTTGCCAGAGATCTTGACTTAGACTGAGTTTGAAGGTTAAATGGTAAATAGAGCATTTTTGTAAGGATGAGACTAAGAGAAAATTGAAGTTTAATTCTATATTGTTTTCTTTTTTAATCGTGTAAAATTCTAGGAAACAACAAATCTTGTATAAATCTTTTAAAATAAGTCTTGAAGAAAAGAGTTTTCAATTATATATAATATATGTGATTTAAGCTGCATACATCTAATTGACATTTATGATATAACATGATATTGAAAATGTTCTGAAATGTTTGTTTTTAAGAGGAAAAAAAAAATAATTTTATCCCTCCCAGCCTGCATATATGTAGTTTTCATATTAATTTATCTGCAAATTGCGGAAAGGAAAATGCCTGAAAGTTTGTTGTTTCTCTGGGTTTTGAAAAATGCTTTTCTCACTCTTTCCCAGCTATGAGTCTCCTTCATCATGTTTTAAGTGTTAGTGCTGCAACGACTGTGGACCATGATATTGTCGAAACCAACGTGTTGGGTTTTCTTGTTGTGTAAGTCTATAGTCCAGCAAAGATTTCTAGAAATTATGGTTATCAATTGATTAATTTGACCAAAGCATGTTTAGATCACTTGGAAGATTCACTAAATAAAAATGAACCTTGGTTATTTCCCCTATCATCGCAAATATAAATGTCACCACTCCTTTCTTATTGATGGGAAGTTATGCTGTTTTTTTTTTTTTTAAAGAAAATTTCAATAGGTTTTTTATTGAAAGAAATGCCTTCATCTTTACGGGTGTTGGGTGATTTTTTTATTTTTTTTTACCTTTCTACAGGATCTTGAGATTTGTGTCTAAATTTTTTAAGCGCGAAGATTATGGTAAATAACTAAATTTGGAAATGCTGTGAAAATTTTTATGCAGTATAAGCCTGACCTGTTTGTGTGTTGTGTGTTTGTATTGCCATGCCCACTCATTTGACATAGTTGTAGAGGCTATAACTGAGACAAACTTCAATCTACTGAGACGTGTTTTGCACTGTTTGTCATAGCTCTGAGATCAATTGGGACTGAGACAAGAGGGATGGGTACAAAGATATAGATTTTGCCAATAGCCTCTTTCTTGAGCAAGCCTTCCCATCTGTGATAGGCATTAGTATCTAGTACTAATTTATTTCTTGGTTACTGAAAAGGATTGCATTTTATGTGATGTAGTAACTGCAAACTTGTTTGTACAAAAAGTAACCAATATTCCTGCCTAGATCTAGTGATGTACTGGAAATGTACTTGTGGGGGGAGAGAGGGTAGAGAGCAATTGTATGTGACCACTATTTATTGATATTGCTTGCCATTTGATGAGCTAATTATGTAAGATGTACAGGTTGGGCAACAAGTGCCATTTTATGGTTAGCCTGCTTAATTTCTAATAATCTTGTGAAGTATGTGGTATAAATGGGTAAATCGTTTGAATCAGTGTAGCAGAGGTGACAAATTTTCTTTCTTGGCTGGATTTGCAAATTTTTCCGGAAAAATCCAGGTTTTTTAGAAATTTTCATCCAGCAGACCTCCAGTCTGTAATTGTATCCATCAGAAATTAAAGGAAGGAAACATTAACCAAACTGCTCCATGTAACTGTATGATTTTTAAATCCAGACGGCTATCTTTTTATTTTCTGGACAGTGAGCTCTGCCGATAATTGTAATTTTAGTGAACAAATGTTACTCTTAATATATTCTTTCAATTTGGACCCTACTTAATTACATCTATGCTGTTTAATTTTTGAGTTGTGTTATATGGAGTAAAGCAATCTGATGTCTCCTAGTCCTAGGCCTATTCATCATTTAGAATATGACCAATTCGTAACAATTTTAGTGTGGTACTGTGGAACTTGGCTACAACAGGACCCATAAGGGCGTGGTGCACAGTCCCATTATAAGCAAGGCACGGCAACTAACTACCCAACTTTTAGTTCACGAAGCAAAATCCCATTAGCACGGGCGTTTCTCCACTCACAGGGGTCAGGCTACGGCCATTGCTGCGGCCACAGGTCATAAAATTTTACCTGCGGTGTCTGCTTGAAATTTTACTTTTTATCACAAATTTGAAATAGTCAAAATAGGACCTTAATAGAGTGCAAGCTTTTTT
>BLXT01006878.1:332014-350223 GCA_019648995.1 Plakobranchus ocellatus | reverse complement strand
TACAAAGATTGACAGTTTATTGTTTTATTTATTAATTCTTTAATGTGTGTGCGTATGTTGTAATGCTTGCTTGTTTGTCTTGTTTATGCCCATAAACAAACAACACACTCACTCGTCTGATTGAGTAGGCCTAATCTCGGTTTTCGTGACCTTTCTTTTTTGTTCGATCCCTCGGCCGTGAATGGATCGATATTTATAGAACTGACATCATTGGAAACGGCAGTAATTGGGCTTTATTTTAGTACTATGCACGTGACTGCCCTATTTAACTATGGTGTCGATAAGGCGTGGGAAGCAGATCGGACCCAAGTTTTTTGGAAAAAATCGTGGGTTTATAAGTCAAACAGCCAATGTGCGTTATATCAACTTGTAGCTTGAAGTACCGTTGATATCATCATAAAATCAAAGCAACTGTAGAGTAGTTCACGGAAACAGTATTGTTGAAAAACTGACGATATCCCCCAATGCGTAGAGCTGCTTTTTACTGATCTGTATAATGGAGGCCCGCGGCTGTGCCGAGGCGAGAATATCGGCCGAAGCCGATAGTGTGAACTGGAGGAGTTGGTGTACAAACTACTACATTACAACACTATTAGATTTCCCCAAAGGCATTTACCTTGTAAAATTAATATTACAAACAGATATTTTTTTCTTCTAAACACAATTTGTGATTTGTAATGCTGTTTAACTCGCCTTGTGTGTCGGGAGGGATCGTGATTAAAAAAAAACAGCCAAAATGGCTGCTAAGTAGATCTAGATCTAGACTAGCCATTTTTGGTACGGACTTGCATGTTGATACATTTAATATGATCAAGATCACAATTTCAAATTTGAAAAAAAATGTTAACTTTTCCATTGTCAAGATTCAAAGATCTAGACTTGCACTAGCACTTTGTAACAGCGATCTTTAGATGATTTGAAACGATACAGGCGCGATTAGGATCCGACTTAGGAGATTCAAAGATCAGAACGATCGTTTTTCGCCTTGTCGAAAGAAGAAAACAAAATGATACTTTATTTACTACCAAGACTAGCGGCGTTCATTTATTTATTTATTTTTATTTTTCTTATTCTTATTGCTTTGTCCCTTTAATTTATATTTCATGAACAGGTCACCCGATCGCGCAAAAATTTTAAAAAAGGCCAACAGCAATTTCATTGATACACGTAATGTATTTTTTTTTTTTTTTTAATAGTGCTATTTTCTCCATTTTCACATGGTAATTTGTTTACATTTTCAGAGAAAGCAATAAAATTACTTTCAATATGTAGGGTTTTCAATGTTTTTCAATTTGGCATATAACATTGAGTTTAAACAATTACACTTCTTACTAATACATGTAGTATACTATAGGTAAAGTAGCAATTCCGGCTAAGTGCAATTTAGTGTAAATTTATGCCGATATTTTCTCTATTTTCAACTAATAATTCGTTGATTTTTTTTAGTTAATGAAATAAACCCCTCAGTATTGTGTGGAGCTTAAAATTTACTTTACTTTGATATGTGGAAAGTTTATGTACTGCAATAACCTATTGTGTCAAGCTTTGGAAAAGAATGTTATCATTGAGCTACACGGAGGCGCTTGCTATTTTTTTCCATATAGGCTTTTTTGCATATACGCCCATTTTTTGGCTCAAATAACTTACGTTCTATTCCTCTGTGAAGGCCAAAAAAAAAAATTTAGCTTTGTCTCTGTAAACTTTTCTATGATCCTGAAAAGTTTCAGAGTTGTACTAGTCAAAGTTTTTGAAAAACGTTTGGTCAAAATAGGCTTGCACGCATGTTTTGGACAATTTTTATGAATGTTAAGGCATTTTTTCAATTTTTAGGACAACATTTTTCCTACATTTTTTGTTTGATTTCCATATCTTCTTTTACTTTGATTCACATATAAGTGAAAACTAACAAAAAAAGATTTAACAATCCTTGTGAATGTATATTTTTGTTTTTACAGTAGCTTAAACTAAGGGAAAAACACATTTTTCAAAATGCCGGGAAATTTCTAAGGACGCAAAAACTTGAGCATGCGATAACTTTTTTGTTTGTTGGTCAATTTTGATAATTTTTTTTGTGTTTTTCATGTTTTTTCAAGCTGTTTCCAAAAAGCTGAAAAGATATGAGATAAAAAAATATCTTATTTTTCACTTGGGGTACCTACTACTAGATGATTTCAAGCATTTTGGCTTCTGCTGGGTTGGGTGCCCAGGTTGGGCTTTAACTGATGATAGAAAGCATCTATTAGCTTTCAGGTCAAGTTTGCTAATGATGCCCTTAAGCACACAATCATTTTGATCACTGTTTGAAAAATAAATTAAATGTTTTTTTTTCTAAATTATTATTAAGTTATTTCATAAATGAGCAATTGCCAAAAGGTGGACCCCCAAATTGTGTCACATTTTTTACTGCATTTTGAAAAAAAGAATCTCCAATTACAAAAGGGAAAAGTCCAATTGAGGTAATGTTCATGCAGAGTTGGATTGCAGGAGTAGATCCATGTAAAAAAAAATTGGTCTGCGTCTCTTCACTTCGTGATGAGTGAGGTTAATTTGTTGATGGGTGACCACTTTTTTGGTGATTTTGTAATCATAGTTATGTTCGAACCTTTTTTGGTTAATTTAGACAGCAAGGATGCATCCAAAACTGATGTTTTAAACATAAAGCAGTACTTTGTATGCCATGACAATCACAAAATCAAAATTTATGCATTGATGGCCTAAATTTTTTCAAATAAAGCTAGTAGAAAATCTTTTGCACATAACCATGATGACAGCCTACATTTTGGCAAACCCTCAAATACAAAATAATCCATCTTTTTGATTAAATCAAAACTTGTTAAATTCTTAAAACAAACGCTGTACCTGCTGCCCACCAACCATCATCTGCATCATCTGTGCCATCATGGTGGAGAATGCATCAGGATTGCTCTGGGGTCCCTGACCTAGTGGCCCACCTGCTGAGGCAAGACCGGCCGGATTAGTAGCACTGCTGGGAGAAGTAGCTGTAGCCGGAGTTGTGGTAGATGTGGGTGTGTTGGTAGTTGTATTAGATGCAGCTGCCCCTGTTTGCCCACTCATGCCAGTGATACTGTTCAGATTAAGGCAAGGAGCAAACCAAAAATAATTTTCAAAAGTTTTAAATTGCAAATAAGACCGGGAACAGATAGTTAAAAAAAAAATAGATGAAAAGGTTTTCACATACTCAGGCAACAGAAGAATGAGATGTTGAATAATTAACAGATTAAAAAACAAAGTAGTTAAAAAAAAAAGATGCTTAATTTTCAATGGTGCCCAGAAAAAAAAATTTGTAAATCCTGTCATCTCTATTTTTGAAAAAAATTTCATACATTACACAATCAATATCACTTTATAAATGCTAAGCATGTAAACTTTAAAACAACACAGCTCAGTGGAAAGAGACCAGAAAAAAAGAACTCTTGTCCCTTGAGATGGAAGCCCTAGCTGCAGCAGACAGATCTTATGGGAGAGCCCTTGAGATTGCCTCAAGTACCACATGGTGCATAGAGGATCCTTAGTTTTCAGCAAACAAATGTTTACATTTGATAGTTATCAGAAATGTTTGGGTCTCAATATAAATAGCAAAAGGGAATAAATCTAGAGGGAATGCAATAATTTTTTTTTTTCTTTTTGTTTTTGCCAATCAGTGACGAAAAATTGACAAGAGCTTAAGTATCGCAAGAAACTTGAGGAATATAAAATTAAAAAAAAAAAATTGCAATGATTTTTTCAAGAGTAGTATTCTTAATCTTGTTTTTTCTATTTTATGTAACATAAAAATATTTACGAGATTTGGCTGCAAAAATTAAAATGACAAGATCAAAACATCATCCTTTTTTTTTTCCGCCTCAAGAAAAAAATAAGGTTTGATATTGTACAATGGGCCAAAAAGCCATCTGATTTTCATTCTTCTAGACAATTTCATGGTACAATGTGTAAAGTTATAGAGTTCAAAGTAATGATAACAAAAATACTCTTAAAAATGAAATTACAAAAAATTTTACTTGAACGAAAACAAATCACCTTGAAAACACTGCTGGAGACTCCTGCTGAAGTTGATTGAGTCCTGACTGAATCTGCATGAGAGCCTCCATGGCCCTTGGGTTTGTTACCATGGTCTGAATCTCTGGATTTTGCAGCTAAAAAATAACAGCACAGTAAGATCACATGTTCATCAAATGATTCATTTATGATAAGTTAATTTTTAAATTATTATTCATTTTATTCATGCAATAACATCTTCCAAATTGCCAGAGCAACAATAAAAATAACATGATACATTTAGACTTAAATCTTGTTTGCACTATAAAATCATGGGCCACCCAAACCATGAGATTATTCATTTTTTGAGGACAGTTCAGATTTAGACCTACTTAAAAAAAATATGGTTTCAAAGTATGCAACAGTAAAAGGGAACTGAAATCTGTAAGTCTTTCAATAACAAAGAATTCAGAAAAAAATTTTGAGATCTTAACTTTAACACCAATCCAACAACTGACCCAGATCTACATCCTAGATTAGATCTATGGCAAATTATACCCAAATTTAGCTTTTTTCCCACAGATTTTAATTAATTTTATAAAACGTCCATCACAGAGGCCTATATCATCAGCAAAGAGTGCATCCATTGACTGATGATAAGTATCTACATCTGGAAAAAATTGAGTTTTAGTTATTGTCTCCTAATGCTTGGTGATGCTGATGGTTAGTATCTAGATCTGGAAAAAATTAAGTTTGAGTTATTGTCTCCTAATGTTTGGTGCTGAACTTGAGAACTATGTAACTTTGTTTATTTTCCAAGAATAATAACATACAGGACTGCACATAGACCTGTTTCAATCATTTACTGCCGACTCCTATTGCTCTTAACTTTTAACTGGCAAAAAACAAAAAAATGGTTACAGACAAAGTGATTCTGTGCTGACATATGGATTTTAAACTTTTGGACAAAACAATAAAAAAAAAGAAAAAAAAATGTTTATCATTCCAAAAAGTTTCACATGCAGCATCTCCACTTATTAGGACTGATCCTGAGACAAACTATCAATAGTTCCTCACTGTTGTGAATTAATAATAAATGATTACTTATATGTACAATATCAAAATTGTTTCTGTTATCTTTTTAAATGTTTGAGGAGCTATTCTGTGTAACTCTTCCTTTGTCTAATCATATTATATGTTGCTTTTGAAAAAAGAAATTTTAATTTCTTTTGTTTCAAAAAAACAATTTCTAATTACCTGTTGTAAAAGATTGGGCATCATTTGACTCAAATTTGCTTGCATTTGAGGATTGTTAGCAAACAAGGGATTGTTTCCTATAATCTGGGTAAAAACAGAAGCAAAGGAACATAACCTGTAACAGTGAATAAAAGTAATATATGATGGCATATCCAATGCATTGCTCTAGCCAAATGAAGAGCATATCAACAATGTTAAGTCTATGGATGATACTGCTCTTCATTTGGCAGTTGTCTTTCAAACCTTCTACAAACCTATCTTTTAACTTTCTAAAAGAATGCAAACAAATAGCTGAAAATAAAAAAAATAAATTCTTAAATAAAATAAAATACAATTCAAGATTTAAATGATGACAAAACAGGTTTGCCATATGCAATTCAAGAAAAAATAAATTGTGAGAATACTCATCAATTTATCTTATGTAAAGTAGGGTCTTTCCTATGGCCTTTCTCTTAGTGTTCCTTTCCAAATGATGCTCTTTAACAGATTAAGAGCATAAACATTGTACTGAATACAATGAAAAGGCTGAAATGCTACCAGCAAGTACCCATCAAAACTTAAACCCCTTTTTACAACATTATGTCTATTATTTTATCACACTTGTTCACTTGGTTTTCAGGCAATATTTTGCCAAGTTTGTCAAACAGAATCAACACTATTTCACATATTGAAACAGAGCAAACATCAAATTGACTACAATTCTTTTCTTTGATTGGTCCGAAATTTTCATTCAAGTGGAGTTCAGCATTACTTTGTAAATCTAAATTGAATGACACAAACCCTTAAAGGTCGGTCCAAAGACTGAGCCAGACATATAGTACACTGCAAGACAACTTATGTTGTCTTACAAACAAGAAGTACATCAGTGTAATATTAATTTACATAAAAATGCAAGTTGCTTTTTTTTTGTGATATTTATGAACACATATATATGCAAGTTCAACTTAAATGAGTCATAAAAGGATAAAAAGAAATTCAACACAACACTCTTGTCGCAAGACTGCATTCCAATGTTTCTGAAGCAAGCTGTGCATTGCTATTAAAATTAAAATTTACCGACCCTTTATACGATGGAAATGATGGCATGTGGTGCCTTCAAAATTTATTTCATATCCACATGCACACTTTTAAAATATTGAGCTTAATAACATTACCTGCTGAGCAAGTTCTGGATTGGCTGATAGGGATTGCATCATAGACTGCATGTATGGAGCTTGCAGCATGTTACTCATCATTTGTGGATTCTGCATCATCTGCTGCATTAAACTCTGCATACCTGGACTGTTAAACATGCCTGTGGACAAATATATTTAACAGAAAATCAGTTTAAGTTACTTGTCTGTGCCTGTTCATTACTTTGAAAATCTCTGGCCTTTTGGCCCTCACTGCCCGCGGCCCTAGTGGTGACCTTAAACTCACAATTGAAAGTCCCTGTGAATTTTACAGTGAATCTTTTAACCCAAACACTACCAAAACTTTTAGGCAGTATATTATACTTTACTGTTCTTGTTTTATGCTCCACTTCGATATCATGCTACATTCCTTTATGGAGTAAATGGAATTTACAGAGGAGAAGGAAAGAGTGGTAAATAGAAATGTGTATACATATATTAGGGTATATATAGTTATAATGTATTTATCTAAATTTATATAACCCCAGGAGCACCCCCCAATTACTTTTCTTGCTCCGACCCTTTCCTTCTTCTTCTTTTTCTCCATCCACTGACCTGTACTGGTATGTGTGTATGCCTATACACATACACATATATATATATTTGTCTATCTATCTGCCGGCTCTACCCCTCTCTTTTCCGCATCCACTGATTTGTAACAACTGTCTCTTTCCCTGCACCACACCTCATTGTTGTTATGTCCTCTGCAGTGTAAATAACTGATGAAGCCAAAAATGGCGAAACCTTTTAATGTACAATTGCTCTGTTGAATTTTTTTTCATATTAGAGTAAACCTGTGGTTGTTTTTTTTTTCCTTTAATTTTGATGACATTAATTGTAACAATTTAAAAGTAAAAAAATTTTTAGAGATTATCGACTGCTGCATAAGTATGAAAACAAAAACAAGAAAGTAGTACATCATCCAGCTAGAAACAAAAAAAAATATCTAAAATGAGTATAATACCTGTCATATTACTCTGCCCACTGGCAGGAGTTGTAGTAGTTGTGTTACTAGCTGTGGCAGTAGTTGTTGAGGAGCCCCATGGATTTGGCAATGGCTCTGTGTTTTCTCTTCCCTGTTGAGTATTTTCTCCTGAAAGGCAAAGCAGCATATTGTATACTAATAAGTAATTTGAGCAAAGCTGGAAAAATTGTTAAAGATGGATTTTTCTCTCTTCCCCTCTAAAAATGTCCACAGAAAAAAAAAAATGAATAAAAGAGAATAAAAGCTCTATCAAAATTGTCCAAAAACCACCCCAAATGAGTCATGAGTCACACTTTTAACGTAGTCCAAAAATAATGATCATGCTTTTAAATTTGTTCTTGATTTTAACCCACTGATATAGCGTGAATATGCATTTGTGAGATTATCATATATGGGTCTAGAAGAAGTGAAAATAAAGCATATTTTATTCAACTTTTGTTTTTTGATTTGCAAACTGTGAGAAAAAAGATGGTATCTCAGTTATATGACAATATCTTTGCAATACCAAATGAAGGTCACTTTTGTTTTGCATCACGGTACTCCCAGGTATATTGATAAGAAAAAAAAACGTGAAAAGGAATATTTCATTTTGCCAAACTAGCCTTCAACTCTGGCTTTCATTAATGTTTGTAACCTTTCCTCATGTAATATTGCAGTATGAAATAGAAAGAGTCATTGTTTAAAGAATACCTGAGTCATTGCTGACTAATGATGCAAATGGATTAGAGCCTCCCATTGACTCTTGAGCTGCATTCATCATGGGTTCTTGAATATCACGATACATGCGTTGCAGAGCATTAAATCCACCAGGAATGCTCTGCATTAAAAAAAAAAAAATAAATAAAATCTTGCTATAAGAGGAAGGCTCAACATAACAATCATATAACAATTTACATTTTATGTGATTAACAAACATATGGGCTACCTTGTGCAAACTTTACTAGTATATTAACCTTACTTGATACCTGTTCATGTGGGGCAATCTGGGAAGATAGTCCCAAGTCACATTTTGGGGGCATATGAGCTTAAAATTTACGGTTTATAGAGAAAAGACCAAAAATCTCTACCTGTCCAAAGACAAGTGAGTGAATGAATTTGAAGTGGACTTTTAGTCTTTTTAGGCCTTTTTGAGAAGGCTCTAGTGCCAGTCTTTTTAGCAACTTAAGACAAGTCTGATTTAATCTGATTGCTTGATGATTTTGTTTAAAAAAGGATTTAAAAAATCTGATGTAAGTCATAAAACACCATAAAATTACACACAGTCACTTTCAAAAGAAAGTATTATCAAAATTAAATTCATTAGTTTCCTATAATGTTCTCCACATTAAGTACTGACCATGCTATTGATACTCTTAAAATGACTATTTTCAACACATTACCAGAAAACTTAAAAAGTTAGTAACAAATTCATTTCAGGAGATGAAAAAGTTGCCATCCTGACTGCACTTTACAAAGATTTTAGAAGATGATGGCATGAATAAAAAAAAGCCTATCCAGCTCTGCTTCAATATTTATTCATTTTGTAAATTGTCACTGAATACTCATATTTCATATTTATGACATATGACCTTCCCATTCCCAGTATTGAGAATATTCCTCATAGCCATCTAAAGCAATGAAGGGCAATTTGTAATATGATCAAACTGAATCAGCATCAAATGATTTGAACTTTCATTGATCAAACTAAGCAGACTTACCTCAAGATTACTCATAGCCCTGTCTTGGGATCTCATCAGTTCCTGCATCATTGCAGGGTTGCGTGCAAGTTCCATGGTTTGCCTCATCAACTCAGGGTTATTTAACATGTGGGTTATCTCTGGATTGCGCTGGTAAAAGCAAAACAGAAAACTTCCATGGAATATACTTAGATTTTGAGTACACGACTGGAAGATATTTCTCTGATATATGTGTGCTTGAGATTGACTGAAATATTATATCATTCCTTACTGGGAAGGTAAAGGAAAAAAAAAGTAACAAAATTTTTTTTGAGTAGATGATCAATAATTTGGTAAAGGTTTAATTTGCATCATAGTAAAGACCAAATTCTGAAAAGAAATAATAAAATCTAAATTTAGTTACTGTATTAAATCAACATCTGCAAGTAGGCATACATGTACATTGTAGTTTTGAATTCAATAGATGCTTGTACATCCTAAGTTGCTTATCTCTATCTTTCCAGTTCAGTAGATGCAATTTCAGAGATTGATACTGATGGATCATTGTATCAAGGTATTCAACCTCAATTTTTTAGTTCCAACCTACAAGCATTGTCAATGATTTTCTTTGTGTTGGAATTGAACCAGGGACATCATTTCCAGTTTCAGGATATGAGGGTGATTGTGCTTAGATATTTGGCCCAATGAATAGAACTTTAAAAGAGCTTACTCAAAGCTGCTTCATTTTGCGGGTGATCACTCTGTTGACAATCAAAAATCTTTACCGACAGGCTGATCACACAACAGAAACTTAATGTGCTTTAGGGTATAAGGAGGCAATACAAATGGTCCTTGTTCTCAGGCAGCCCTTAAGAAACAAAGGACCATATAAGCAAGATTTGTTGAACTTACTAAAATACTGAATTTGGTAAGCAGAAAGGGATTATGGCTGGTTGTGGAATGCTTTGGTTGCCATCCCCTCCAAATTTCTCAGCATGGCAACTCAACTGCATGAAGATCAGAATGGCAAAGCCAAGTTGCATAGCAACCTCTCTGAACCTTTTGCCATTAAGAACGGCTACAAACAGACATGTTTTGGCACAAATTCTGTTGAGTATCATCTTCTGTATAATATTCAAATGAGTGTTGGAAACTTTTGATTCCAGGAAAGATGACGCTGACTATAACACTTAAAATCTTGATGGCAGGTATTTCAATCTCTGGAGATTACAGGATTGCACAAAAACTCTCGAGCAGATAGATAACAATCCGCACCCAACTCTCTATCCCAGCAGCCACAGAGGAGCATGTAAGAAATGCTATGGAGGCTTGGTGTCTGCCACACTGATCTCCATCAGTAGTCTGCCACGGATGCAAACTGCCTCACCTGGTCTCACATACTTCACCAAGCTGTACACTCATCTGAGGACATTCTCAGAGAGAAAGTGAGAGAGAAATGCCACTGGACAAAAAACAAAACTAGTACTGTGGCCTAACCAGTTTTTCTCGCATTGGCCTTTACAGCTATCAATGTAACAGCAGTTGGAATGGACTTTTGTAATCCTTTGTTGGCAGAGGAAAAGAAGAGGAAAAACACTTAAAGCATTCAAAGTGTTAGGGAATGTTGCTGATGAATAAAAATGGTGGCACACTGAAGGGGTACCATCAATTCATCACAATCATTTTGACTGAAGATCCCTGATAGCTTGCTTTATGTTATGATTCCTGATATTTAAGCCTCCTGCCTTTGCAGCTGTAGATTTTAGATCTGGATCAATCGAGATACAAACCCATGTTTGTATAGGAGGAAAAGTAAAAAAAGAATGACATAGCCAAAAAAGGCACCCTCAAATACTGGTAGCTTCTTCATTCCAACCATAGATAGTTGCAAGCATGATAAGGCGACACTCGTGCACTTACTATTTTTGTTTGCATGAGGTCAACTCTTTAAACATAAAAAAAAAAAAACCAATTGAAACCCCATTTTAAAAAATTTAGTCAGATCAAGCATGTAAATATAAAATTCTTGAGAGAACAGTTGTGATTTTTGTGTATGCTATCTGTTTATTTTAGTCTTACTCTAAATGACTTGTATTTTATACTAATTCATCAGTGATATTCATGTATGTATGCTGATTTTTTTATTTGATTTTAAGTGACTTGAGCTTTCACATTTTAGATTTGAAGCTCTATTCATGTATATTCTCATTTTTGTTATTCTTTGCAAGTGAGCACAGCCCTATAGACTGACAACAAGGATTAATGACATATGCCATGTTCATGACGTCAAGAAATTTTAACTGTGACATGTCAATAACCTTTGCAGAAATAAATACATGTACTACAAATTTGATTTAATTGGGAAGTATTGATAATATATTATCAATAGCTGAATTGTCAGTTGGATTGCCTTTATTGGATTGACTGGAAGAAAGACTGGATTTTTCCCCAGAACGATTTTAGCATGGCCACCTGAAAATGGGATAACTGGATTTTTTTTTCATGCAAGGCATTGTTCTCTCACAGCATCCTTAGCAAAGCAAGAGATAGTTTTGATGCCAATCAGGTAACACAAATCTCTAATAAGCAATGAAAAGTGCTTGCAACTTAAGCTTCCAAGAGGATGGTCCTGCTCAGTCAAAGTCAAAGCTTCATAGAATTGGCATTCAAGAACTTAACTGGCCCTCTTAAAGCATAGTTTTGAGTAACAAGTCATCAATCAAATCAGATTGAATTAACTTGTTGAAATTGAAAGTATCAATAATCTTTCATGAAAATATGTTTCTAATGCACCTTCGGACATATTTCTCATTTATATTCCTAAAAATTTGATCTGTACTCTTTGGTTTTACCTCCATAAGCTCTCTCATTTGCTGATTGTTCATAAGGAGAGATCTCATTACATCTGGGTTGGACATCATTGACTGAACAAATGGGTTGTCCATAAGCTGTCGCATCATATCTGGATTGCTCATCATCTATAAAGAGAATGCAATACAATAAATAATTGAAAAACAAACAAACAGATAAACAAAACACGACAACTACAAAAAATTTTTTGCTTTAAAAATGGTAATGGCACTAGGAATAAATTTTGAATTCTTGACCACTAAATGAATGCACTTTGATATGAATAGTTGTTTACAGCTAAATACCACATGGAATTTTGATTTTTACTTTCTCTCTCTCTGACAATGGAAAGGAAATCAGAACTTTCCTTTCTCTTGTGCTGTAGCAATATATTCTACAAGCCATTCAAAAAGTAATGGACAAGGTATGACTTGACTTCTCCTTGGAAGTAGCAAATTTTTGAGCCTGATAAAATAGAATCAAAATGGTTTATTTTGGTCTAAAAGAGCCCATTCATGCCAAAAATCATGCAAAGGTCCAGATGATATGTTCAAAGTGGCAACAGAAAAATTCCTTCAGATTTCAGTACAAATTCACAAGACAACACATCTCAAAAAACGTGAAAAAAATTATTTCAAAATAAACAAACTCATAAATGAAACACATTTTCAATATAGTGCCGAAAAACAAAACTGGTTCTTCATTTCTTGCGATGTCTATAAAGATATAAAGCTTATTCTTATGATTAACTGAACCACCTTTAGAACTTTAATATTTCTTTTTTCACTTAACATACTCATTATCCAAAGAAGATCTAAGAAGATGAATAAAAAAAACAATACTGGGAATCTAATACTTTATAACTATTGTTAAGGAATGTCATTTCTTTCAAAGACTAAAAATGTGGAAAAAACTGCAGCTTCTACTGAATCAGTGAATCTTTAAAATCATATTTTCTATTTTTAGCCACTATCGACAGAAATTATTTAACTCTACATTTTTTAAGCTATGAAGTGTAAAGGGCCAATATTCTTGACTGTGCTGTAGTGTGGAAAAAGTGACATTGACTGTTGGAATAAATATATCACACTGTTATTAAATGTATATGATTCATTTGCATAGTGACACTTCTAAAGCTAAATATGTATTGTGAAGAGATCAAATAAAAACTGCAAAAGTGTCCTTGAATGTTATGGTTTCAGAGAGCAAATTCCTATGAAATTATGTTTCACTGTCTACCTCTCTTTGCATGCGTTGCTGCATCTCCATGAAATTTGCTGAACCCATTCCTAGACCACTGAGGCCTCCTAAGCCACCAATACCTCCCAGGTTAAATGGTGTTTGTGACACATCTGGCTCAGCAGTCTGGGGAAAAATGACAAAAATAATTAATATCCAGCCTCAATTTTCTTTTGAGGCTATTGCAGTGAATTTTTTTACACCCCACCTTTGCAATTTGGATCAGGTTTGGACTAATCCTAATGCAAATTTCTAACATTATTCATAATCTTTTTCATAATACTGATTGCCGCATATAAAAAAAGAAAGATAAGAAAACATTGGAAAGTCAAAATGTAGCAAAATTTGTAATTATTATTCAAAAACAGATCTTTCATTCAGGATTAATTCTCAGTTATCAAAAAAAAAAAAATAAAAAAAAATTAAGTACTTTTTGCATTAAATTATTTGTGTGGCTGTCCCACAAAAGAGTAGCATAGCAGATCCACTTGTTTAGCTTTAATGTAAACCCTTTATAAATGGAGTAACAAATTATTAGAATGATTTATTTCTTAAAATGTGGAGAACTTTCTAAAGACATGCTTTAAAGACTATATATAAGCATAAAGTAATTTCTTAAATTCTTCATTAAATCCAAAACTGCTTCTTTAGTAGGCTAAACATTTACATATTTTTTAACTTAGTCTGTGAGGTGACAGTTGGCAAAATAACCCTCAATAATAAAAGTCAAAAATGCAAGTTGATTAATCTTACACTTCTTGGTGTTGCAGCATTGCTAGGGGGAGGGTTTGGTGCACTCTGATGACAAAGAGCAAAAAAAAAAAAGTTATGATAAATATATGGCAAAACAATATATGAAAAATGAAGCAAGGCCTAGAAATAAGCTAAGCCTTCACAGGCAATTAAGCTTGACGTTTTATCACAGACAAACATTTGTTATCTCTGTCATACTGTGACCAACAGTACGAAATGAATATTTATTTTTAGGTATTTCTCACACACCAGATTGATACTGTTGGAAAGGTCTTTTAATTCCCTTTTGAATACTCAAGTTACTCTTGATTGGCATAAAATAAGCACTTACTCTGTTTGCTGATTTTATCACCAAGTGGACTGTCAACCCATCTTTTATCCCATGTTGTTCCAGAGTATCTTCGTCCTTGATTATTTTTCCAGCAAAAATAATACATAATTGCTCGTAAGGTGCATTAAATTTTTTTTGCACCTCTTCTTTCAACTGAAAAATAATTAAAAAAAAAACAACAACAAATTTTTAAACAGGCCTAATACATATCAAAATTATAATTGGCAAGAAAAAAAAAAATCACAGTCCCGGCCCAGGGTGCTCATATATATGGCACAGTGGACTTCTTAAAAGGGGTATTCCTTGGAGGATTAAAATATTGAACTATTATACACTTATTTATCCATTGCATTTTTCTTTAAAATAAAGAAACAGTAGTTCAAAATCTTCCAGGAGTCGAAGTTATAAATAAAAGAAGATCAACTTAGAAGTTAAAATTAGGAGAGTTCTACTCTAACTGCACACAAAGTCAATGGGATGGACATAATTTTCAACCCTATAGTTCAGGTAATTTTCATTGAGGTAAAAAAATGTTAAGATGTGGAACATTTATTCAAATTTTACCAATTGATGCTTCATGGATAAAGAAGCTGATACAAAATAATATGATAACAGATGAAAAAAGAAGTGATATTCAGATTTTTACTCATGAATTAAAAATAGGTTTTAGGTGTTATATAGATTTATTAAATATTTATATTCCCTCCCTCCAAAAAGTGCAATTTCTATTTTACTTTAATTTTGTTTTTCTATAAAGCCGAATGTGATATATCAGTTAAAATTGTTATGAGGAGATCGTGTTCACAATACCATGTCCAGTGAAATGTTTATCCCTGATGGAAGTGACACTTTTATTCAAAAGGAAAAGAAGAGATGGTCTAATCAGCATCTCAACCATTGCCTGTGAATGCGAGTTTTTCATTGCCTGTTGGCATATGTTTTTTTGTGCAATTTTCAGAGACTGAATTTGTTATTAGTGATGTGTGTGCTCTTCCAGAAGCTATTATATGAAACACTGAGTTCTAATAGATTCTGTTGAGGAACAGATATTTTCACAGCACCAAAATGCTGTCATAGCATGAAAAGCAGGATTTCAACAAGATCAAAAGTTGGTGGCCATTTGCTCAGAGCTCCCACTAAAACAATTCCTTCCGTCATTAAAGATGCTCAAACAGGTTGCAAGTGCTCAACAAGAAGGAAAACATGTTAACATTCAGGTTTTTTATATCTAAACCAGTCCACAACAAGGTTTTCAGGCCCTTTGTCAGGCCAAGCGCCCGTGGTGGGGCTCGAACCTGTGACAGAAGGTTCCCTGCAGATCTCAGGGCGGACTTGCTAGCCACAGCAATCGACGCCCCCATTATCATGTAGGTATTGAATTGAACAGAACCAAGTGCTAAACATGTCTCAGTAATCCTCTTCAGTGCTTCAGCCAACATCAGCTAATCCATCTGGAGAATTGAGCATGGATTTGTAGACTCTAACGATAGTAATGAAACAATTAATTCTTTTTGTCCCCGCAATTGGATCCAGTGAGTGGTTCTTCACATTTCACAGAATCAAGAAAATCACATTAATGCTGTGTATCTGTTGATGTGCATCACAACTTTGAACTTTGATCACTCCCTAATAAAAAATCCAACAGGTCCTGATAGCAACAATTCTGGGCCAACCTCGCAACATAGGATAGAACCAGCTTTGAAAGACATTCAGTTGATATAATAAATCATGAAGCTTGGATGACTGAAAGAAACTGACTTTACAGACAATGGATTGCCCATTAGTCGTTACCACAGCCATTTGCCACTTAAATTGACAAAGATAAGGAAATGATGATTTTGAGAATGATTGTCTGGAAGAAAGGTCAAGTGGCAAGCAACAGGCTTTTGATAGTCTTTGATAAAGCTGTCAATATTCCATCAACTTTGCTTCAAGATGTCGTTAACGTCCAAAGAGTTCAGAAGTACTTTGAAAAAGAAGCATTCCTTGAATTGAGCTCTAAACCCATAAAAGAATTGGCAGTTGGCTCAGTTAAGACTGATAGCAGAGTATGGTTCTCCACACAAGGGCTGTGGCCTGTGAAGCTGTCTGTTGCTTAACACTTTCATGCAACCTGAAAAGTGCCAAAATCTAGATACTGTTTGTCTTACATTTGTTTCTAATTTAATAAAATTTCCATAACTTATTTAGAAACCAGATATGTATGTGATGGGACCCAAGATATTAATATTAAAAAAAAAAAGCTTTGTAGGATTGTTGGGGGCAGGCCCAATGGCTTCTAGATAAAAATGTATCAGCCACCAAGAAATTGCAAGCATAAAATTGTGTAGGTAAAGCATGAAAATAGCACTAATTACAAATTAACTTAGCTTATACAGGTAGATAGATAAGTCCTTGGCTTAGATCTAGATCTTGAATTTGAAAATAATCTGAAAAAAAAATTGTAACCTTTCAGTCTAAACTAAAGCCCCATAGATCTGATACAATCTGGATTTACATGATGTTATAGATCTAGAATAGATCTTGAGTCTTTGATTTTCTATGAAACAAGTTTATTTTCCGAAGTTCTGAGAGGCTATGCAATCTTTTTTCTTACACGAATGTTCTCGTATGTTCCAGAAACTCCACCCTAGAGCGATATCTTGCGTATCATCGATTTGGCAATCGATTCATTTAAAATAAAAAGTAGGAAAGAAACGATCAAGTGGATAAGTCAAGTGACAGAAAGGAAGATAAATGTCCCCATACAAAAAGTAGGATTCTTGCTTTTTTCTCATATTTTCATTATACAAAATGTAAAAAACCTACCTCTCGAACTGAAGCGCCAACTTTTACTTCCACTGTATGTTTTTCTTTAGGTGTTTTCACTGTAATATTCATAATACCAGCATCGGTAACTTCGCCGCTGTTCTCCGCCATGTTTACTTTATCTTGGATAGTTAGTTGTATGATGCAGCAGAATCATGGGAAATTTCGAGAACTCTTTTCATAAAAAAGATGAGTTCAACCGATTGACCTGTAGGTCAATAATCTAAGCCCATCATCAGTGGTATGTAATAGTCGCCGCCAGTAAAAATATATACTCTTGTTTTGTCTTTTTCAAACAGACTATGATAAATCTAGAGCGCTTAATGGGCGATAATTTTGTGCGTAATAGAACTGCAGCGGGCTTTCAAAAGGAGGGCAAGATGTTTGGCAGGGAGTGCTGGTACCCGCACTCAAGCCTTTAACTTTCACTGTTCACTCAGCTGAGCATCGTTTGTAAAGCAAATTATTTAATTTTCAAAATGGTACGCACATGCTGTGTTGTTGGATTTATAATCAGGAAATATAAAGAGGACAATGTAGCATTTCACAATTATTATGATACTATTTTAATGTCAGTGAAATAAATTTGTTAACAGCATGGCATTATAGGGCTTGCGCAAATAAACGAAATAAAGATCCTATTGATCAATGTTCTTTTGTTTCCGTCAACTCGACAATGGCAGTATGGGTGGTGAAAGCGAATAACAGGGGCAAGGAATAAATCTAAACATAAATCTTTTATTGATTTATTTATTTTTTAAAATCTATTTGTTAATCTATTTTCGCTCTTTTAGTGGAAATTTTAGTTATTATTCAGTTTGCTCCTAATCAGTAATTTTACATTCATTCTTAGAATCCCTGCATCCTCTGCATTCAACCCATTGTTTGATAAGATTATCAAAGTAGTAATCTGAGAGAAACAGAGATCCGAAAATATATTCACAACCCTAACATTGCTGGTACATGTTAAATAAAAACATTTGTGAAACTAAAAACAAGAGAAATAGTAAAAGTTGTCGGTTCAATGCCGGATAATAGAACTAGTAGTAGCAGCAGCAGCAGCAGCAGCAGCAGGTAGAAAGACAGAAAGACAGACAGGCACACAGACAGACAGACAGATAGATAGATAGATAGATAGATAGATAGATAGATAGATAGATAGA
>BLXT01006878.1:285967-300385 GCA_019648995.1 Plakobranchus ocellatus | reverse complement strand
ACTCACATAGAGCAAAAACTAATCTTACAGGAAAATTTGTAAAAGGTGCCAGACACCCAGATTCTTCATTTCTGAAAAGCATCTTCCCAATCCACTGTGGGAAATATGACGCGGAAAACTTATCCGGAGAAAGGAGACTTTTCATACTTACTTTGAATATTATCTTCTCAAGTAGATGAAATAAGCCTAAACATTCTAGAAACATCACAAGTCCTAGTATGAAACAGTAGATTTTATTTGCATATAAATCTTTTAAGTTTCAAAGATAAATCATGTCTACTCTTTGGACTTTTGAATCTGTCTAAAGTTTGTAGAAATTTTGTTTGAAAACTACGTTTTGTTTCTTCTCTCGCCTTCTTTCTCCTCTCTCTTCATTTCTCCCATCTCAGTCTATGTAATTTTTTTCTTTTCCACTCCTTGCTTTCTCTCTTTTTATCTTTCTTACCTCTGTATTATCTGCCTCTGACTCACCCATTCACTCACTCTCTCTCTGTATTTTTTGTTTATTTTCCTCTCCTTTCTTTCTCTCTTTCAATCTTTCATACCTCTGTATTGTCTGCCTCTGACTCACTCATTTACTCTCTCTCTCTGTCTCTTGCCCTCTCTACCTCTTTCTCTCTCCAGTGGTACCTTTCGAACAAAAGACAACAGTTTGATTACCCTTTCTACTTCTGTAGCTCCCACTAATGAATTTTCTTTCCTCTAGGCTAGATTGAAAACTTTGATCCTAACTCGGGCGCACTGGTGATGCGTTGATTTGTCGGGCAAGGACGGTTTTCCCCCGCCCCTTCTCACTCAACACGATGACCACAGAGTTCTGGACGCGAGAAATGAGCCTCTGATTTATACGCTTTCAGACAGATTGCTTGACCAAAGTAACAAGAAGAAATTAATTCTGTTTTTACAAGGTGAACGAAGTAAATGGCCAAGTAGGAAACTTTGACATGGCACAGCGTACAAAAAAGGAAAAGAATTTTAGAAGGTATTATTTTAATTCAAGCTTCAGTTTTAAATTTTAAAATAAATTATGTATAATAAAATCGACGTCAACTGCAAAGAAATGGCATTCAGAGGTTGGACAAAAAAAGGACTAACACACAGTCTGATATTATTTCGACGAAATGCATAGTTTTCTTTTATTTGAAATATATGAGAAAACAAGGAAAGTATTTTTCCCGTAAAAAGAATTGTTTTTGGAATGCTTTTAAGGCTCTTCAACCTAGAAGACCCAATTTTTAGGTTTATCGGCCTAAATCAGGAAATTGATCACACTATGAACAAATTACAAACACATACACACACACACACACACACTTTTTCCAACGCAGAGAGTAAAAAATATCTAACCTTAACTATTTTAAAACTTCACAAAAGCTAATAGAGCTCAAATGCAATTTAATGAATTTAGAGCAAAACAGCCGTACAGTAAATACTCTACCATGAAGACACAAATAAATACTCGTTTTTCATCTCTATCCAAGATCTTGCTTTTTGTATTTAGGACCGTTTGTAATTATCGAATGGTACGGACAAATGCCATTGGTCCAGGGCATTTTAAGAAATTAGTCAAGACTAAATAAAATTTCGCTGATCAAGTTCAATCATAAGCTTTTTTTTTTTTTTGGCAAAAAGAGAAAAAAATAAATAAAAGCAACGTGATCAGCAAAGGTATTTCCTACTTTTCGAGATCGAAAAAGTTCAATATGGAAAGTACAAGTCGTTCGAATAAAAAAATATGACGGCATTTCTATAAAGTTTGATTAAGAGGAAGTAAAATACTCATGTAAGAGCTAAACATAATTATTTCAGAGAAATCGTGAGGTATTTTTCGTCGTGTTAGTGCGGTTGTTTCGCTCATGCATCTTATCCATTCTGTAAACAAAGTTCTATTGGGTTGGGATTACATCATTCATTCTATTTCAAATAAATGATAACCTTTTTTGCTTCTAATTTCTTTGAAAGTTTTTCTTTGATTCAGGCACCAAGTCATTACTTTTCAGATTAATCTAATCCTTCTCGACACAGATGTGAGGACTACACCGATTGCATTAGGAGTTAGAAAATTCTATAGCGTTAAATCTGCTGAAGAAAATAATACTTCTTTAGTTTAAGACCATGCAATATTTTTTAGCCTTGTCCTTACATGCCTATATTTTGTTTTTGCGGAGCCTCTTTAAAACCGATAATTTTGTCTCGAAGACTTGCCTAGAAGTTGAGTGAAATCTTAGTGGATTGCGGTGCTAGACCTCAATTCTTTACTATATTATAGCAGTGCTTTGATATTAATGTTCTATTCTTGAAAGTCACCAATAAAATTTGAATCATCTTTTTCAATTAGAAATCTCCTTTTTTGCACTTCTAGTTCTAAATTTCATGAAGAATTTTCCACTTCAAATTTGGTTTGACAATCAGCGTCTTTGCTGTGGCATATCATCCTTCTTTTTAAGTTTTCACTCTACTGTTTAGATATGACGATGAAAAGCTAAGAATTTCCACGACTACAAGAATAGAAACAGAATACAATAATATTAAAATACTTCCAAAGTAGGTCTACTTTACAGTTAAATGTGTTAACTTTGGTTTTTTCTGAGACTTGATCTCAGGTCATCATCAAGGCCAGAAAAAAAAAGAAATTAATTTTTCAAAAACATTTAGTCATAGATTAGCGTTTGAGATTTAAAATTGTTTAACAGTCTACATTGTCGGAGATAGAAAGCCTGGTAGTGTATCATTATCACACATTGAAGAAGCAAAGGGGAGGCGGGAGCGGAAATTTGCTTACTTTGTGTTAAGAAAAAAGAGTAGGTGCTTAAAACGCAGACCAGCACACCATGCCCCCGACAGTTTTAACAATAGAAAGGAATGCGTATTTGCGGCAGAACGATAACAAACTGTTGTCTCATCAAAACACGTTTTGCGAATTTATCAGTCCTCACAGCAAGCAGATTGATTGCTTTTACTTGTGTTTACCTTCGATTTTCTCATTGACTTTTTTTTTTTTGTTCTTTCAAATACTGGTATGTTTTCATTTTCAAGCTTTTGAAGCATTGTGTGGTGCCGCTAGATTGAGGAACCAAGAACGATTAAAACTCAGTTTACAAGATCTGAGGACATGTTCCGACATAGGTCTGCGTTAGCTCATTGGGCATGTAAAGCGTTTCTTTTTTCTTTTCATCGATGCCCTTTCCTGCTACCTGCTAACACGGTAGAACCCTTCTTGTTTTAACGCCTCAGAAAGAGCATGATTAAGTGCAGAAGGTGATGAAGGAGTGGTATAAATTCAGCTGTTGTATAACAAATCAGATCTATCATTACAAAAAAAAAAGCTAAAAAAAAAAAAAAAAAAGCTGAACTTTCTTACCAACACCGAATCAATAAAAAAAAAATTACAAGTGTATGCATAAAAAGGCTAAAAAGTATAAAGTAAAAAAAATTACTCACTTTTCCTACTTCTTACTCTTGTTTACTTCGATGACAGCTCGACATAATATGCATGTCCTGTTTGAGAAAAGAAAAAAAAAAAAACGGAATAAAAATTTTCATTGCTCCTTAAAGATCTACAAGTTTTCCATAAGAAGATTTTGATGTTTTATCAATCTCTGTAAGTTTTGACTCCAATTCAAAATAACCTGTACATACCGCAATAAAACAATAAAATCAATTAAAAAAAATCTTACTTTCATAAAAATAAAAATGCTTAAGTTAAATTTGAAAGACAAGCACCATTTTCCTATTGCCAGAAACCTTGGCATCGAAAAATCTTTAAATTTAAGAATATGGAACGGAACAACTATAATGATTGGAAAAAGGAAGCACACCTAAGAATGAAATAGCAGGTAAGAAAAAGGGATAATGGCCCAAGTTTATTTCCTCAAAGAAAACGAAGCACAGCAAACAGACAAAAAGACTATCGTATTGTAAAGGAAATGTGATTTTAACGGGAGAGGCACCCACTGTGTGCGATTCATGACTGTTTCCCTTTAATCTTAATGTGGGCCCTTTTAAGTCACAACAACAACTACAGCGTAAATATCTAGTGGTGCTCAAAGACGACAATTTTTTGCGGGCATTAATGGTTTTAAGTCCAAGGATTCTAAGGTGTTTTAGCAAACAAAACAAAACAAAACAAAAACAAACCCAAAAACAAGGAAAACGAAAGCGTGTTTCAGTTGTTCTGCCATGAAGTTTATTTGCACTGTTGATAATCGACCTCTTTTCGCCTAGGCTTTTCCTTTCCTTAACAAAAAATTATTGACGAATAGATTAGATTTCAATTATAGAAGTAGAAATTAAATACTGACGGATATGCTTATTAGTTTTTCGAACACCTTTTTGTTATCAACAAACAGTTGGCAAACCACGTAAATCTGGCACACATCAGATTTTGGATATATTGGTGAGTTGAGTTATGAACATCATGTATTAAACGTATTTGATACTGTTATGAAGACAAAAATGTTATACCCCTATCCTTACATTTTAGCAAGCAATTGGCAAATGTAAACATTTGATTTTTCTAAGCTTTCACAGTAAATAAAGTTTTGTATTTGTAAAAAGGCTCTAGTGTAGAAGTATTTACAGCGACTTGTGCTTGAGTTACCTTGGTCGCCTCACAAATGTAGAAAAAAAAACTCTTACGAATGGTCCATTAATGCACAGTGCCGACCGATGGTTGATAAGAAGAGATAGAATATATTTTATGTTATACTTTTTTGAAAGCATACAAGCAGAAAATGAAGTGATGAAACCTGATCTCTGGTGTTGTATTTGAGATCTGACACCCAGGGAGGAATTAATCCACTTAATATTAGGCCTTTTGGAAAGTCGGATTGGAAAGAGTATTACAAAAATCATATTTTGTGTCCTTAGAGAGGAGATTGTACACGTAAACCAAAAGCTTAAGGTAAATCAGCTTAGCATCGATAACAACTTTCGTAAAGAGAGACGAGGAGACGAGTGGGAAGAGAAACATTTCCGCGATGCTTGCAGCAGGAAACCTTCATAAGTAATTGACAACCGGATAATAAAAAAAATTACATTATAAATTTATCTTGAGCAGGGTATCGACTTGCCCTCTTTGGAAGATTGGTTCCCGAAACATTTTATATTAAGACGTATGAAGAAAAGGGAAAAAAATGCTTAGGCTTTCAAGTGCCAATTTCTTTGTGTCTAAGTTTCTTTAACAATTACAGAACAAACGAACTTAATCAGAGAACCAGATAGATTCGTTTGCCAGTGGCAAGTTTCTAGTTTGACCTTCCCCCCGGGCGCTCGTGTCTCTACACAAATTGAATTGGTCTCATATGGACTCTTCAATATCGATAAAAACAGCATAGCCACAGTTTAGCGAAGTAAAAAGCAACGGTTTCGTTTTTGTGTACAGCCAGTCCACAACTAAAAAAAGCTCAGGCTTTCAGGCCCTCCGTTAGGCCAAGGCGCCGGCTCAAACTCTCTACAGAAAGGGCACCTATAGAGCTTTGGGCGGGTTCGCTATGTGCCGGACCACCAACACCCACGTAAAAAAGCAAAAGAAATCGAAAAAAGATCCGTTTCACATGTTGTAAAATAGCATAATGAAAATAACTTACACATACTAAACAGACCCTTCTCTTTTACGTGCTTAAAATCTCAATCGATTTCGGTAGGCATGAACAATGGAATTCCGTGACAAGCCTTTATGAAAAGTTTTGAGCGTGAGAAGCGAACAAACCGTATTAGCGAGCAAACTGGAAATTTTACTCTAAATCAATTACAAGGACATAATGCTCGTTTTATGATGCTAAACACCTAATCGTGCACTACCTAGTTTGTATAATGTCAAGCACATCATTTCAGACACATATGTTACATTGAGGTGGACAATGATGGGCCCTAATTCATTCTTCGTTTTAATTTTCGAAATACGCGTAATGGGAAATTAAAACTTCATGTGGCGAATTGTTTTAAAAAAAGAGCCAGTAAAATTCTTCATCCTGATCGATACTCTATTTTCATACTGTCATATAACCTGCAACTTCCACACGTATCATCAGAGTGATATACACAAAATGATAGGAAATGATTAGCTATCATTTGTTACCCTCACTTATTTTATAAACACTTCAGATATAAACATCTGAGCCTGTCGAGTATATTGGCAATACAAACAGAACATGTTTACTATGAAGTAATGCATAAAATATGACTGACACTTCCTTTTCATCCAAATGAGTCGCGCAAAATTCGGCAATGAGTCTTATGATATTACTCAATCCTATAGAGATTGGAAAAAAGCCTGTCTCCTTATAGTTAACTTTCTTTAGATTGATACAAAAAAGATTTCATGGGCATAATTTTTTTCCTATTTTGATTTACTCTCCATTATTTCAACACTCATTTTACAGCCCGACGGCTTATGCTAGAACTCGCATTCACAATTTCCTAGTCATCAGACTTTTTAGTGTAATAGGTCATAACAGACCAATGCATAACATATCTTTTCCTCGTTAAAATCGCACGGTAGATAACGAAATAGCATATAAACTCTATGAATGTTTGTAGACAAAAAGAGCCTTATTGTACAATACACAAAAAAGGTGTATTTCCTTGATTAATTTTAAGGACAAGTCCCGTCCATTAAATGCAGGGGATTTTCAGAAACATAATTTGCTCCTCCCTTGAAAAAACAAACAAACAAGCAAACACTGTAAACAACCAATGAAAAAAGGCCGTAACCATAAAGAGCGGGAAATCTATTAATTCTTAAACAGTGCAAAAGTTACGCGTGAAATCTCTATCATCCAAACTTTCCAGCACGACCTGTTGACTGGACGAAAGAGTGGCCTTTTTATTACGTCTATTGCATTATCTGAGACAGGATGTTCCTCGAGCATCTTGAAGCACTAATTAAGAATTGCGTAAATCAAGACTTTGAAACTCGAGGCTAGGGGATGTCCTTGTTGTCGCTATGAGCAACTTTCCTGATCGACCTGTTACTAACTATACCAGATACAAATGTCGAGTACACAATCGATAATCGGAGCCTAGGTCAAGATAAAAAGCAAAGTACGATTGTACGCTTTGTGTAAAGCCAATGGTGCTGAACATTATTGCTCTATTTCTCAGAGCCAGCAGCTGAGCGAAAAAAAAAATCAAAGATAAAAAGAAAGAAACAACAAACACACAAACAGCAGCAACAAACAACAGCAACAATCACAAAACTAAAGGGTGGGTGAGAGGCGGAGGGACAGGAGGTGGAAAGGGGAAAAAAGGGGGAGGGGGGAGCATTGGAAAATTGGAAAAGAAATTTAAATGAAAAGCAATGTCAAGAAGGCTAATGGTGGGCACATTAGTTCAGTTAAGGCAAGGCAAATGAAGCAGGATGTGCAGCAACGTTCAGAAAAGATTGACGCTCTTACTCTCCCACAAAGCTTGTTTTCATTCTTCAGAATTTTTTTCGACAGAGACAGTTTTTTTCAGGACTGAATCAATGACAAACAAAATGTAAGAGCTTTTATGTTGAAAAAGCAACACAGAGGAGAAACAACTACGCTCTGTTCTAAAACATTTCCGCAGAAATTAGAAATATTTCTATAGTTCAATAAATTAAATCTGTTCTTCAAATAACCATATTCGATAAAAGAGCAGTATAACCTGTAAAAGCTGCAAACTTAATTAAGTCCATGCTATAATAAAAGAAAAAAGGAAGGACGAGCAGATCCTATTAAAAACCCCATGCATAAAACATTGAAAAAAATATATGAGCAATTAAGGACTACAATCTAATTCAATTATAATTCTTTTCATGAAGCATCTATGGTTACTTTGCTGAAATTTGTTTTCCATCTCATAATACGTGCGTTGAGAAATGTTTCTGTTTTATTTGATCCATGTAGGCCTATATTTGTTGGGAAAATTCAACCATTTATTCTGTTCTAATGCCTCCTCTAAAAGAAAAAAAAAAAGAAAGAAAATTATGAAAATCACCAAACTACACGAAAAGAAGACTTAAGATAACTTTGCCAAGAAAGATGATTCTTGATTAGTTCAATGATAATTGTCAACACCTTATTTCGTTATTATGCTTAAGAAGTAAACTAATAATAAAAAAAAGAAAGATCAAGCCAACTCTATTAACCAATTTCCAATCTCTGCTGAATAAAAGGAATACATTATTTCTCTACCTCGATACATTTTCTATTAAAGCAGATAACATCAAATGAAATAATAGAGATTCACATCTGTAATTACCAATTTTATCAAATCAATTTGGACTGTATTTTTTTTTCAAGTAGAGTCAGTTCGCAATAGGTTTTAGTTTCTATTCATAGATATAATTTTAAAATGATTGAATCGTACTTTCATTACATAAACAGTTGTGCTTCAAACACAACTTTTAAAACTTTTAAAGCCTCTTCCAAACTAAACTAAAATAAAATAAATTATAATCAGATTAAAAAAAAAAAAATTTTGGCAGAAACACAAATTTAGGAAAAAAACAAAGAAAGAATATTCCATTACAAATTGTTAAAAATATTGGCGTAGCTGTCTGCTAATCAGCTTACACCCAAGATAAACAGATTCTTGCCTAAAACGTTTTTTTTTGTGAGAATAATTAAAAGCGAAATATTTTCAAATATGCGAACTTCGTTAAATCTGTTTAACATTCAATTATTATGCAAATTGGCACAGTAATAACTTGTTTTCGGTTACATAATAATATTAGTGAAATTAGACGTCGCATGATCTAGGACTTCATATCAATTAATTTGACTAAAGAAAGAAAACGTCTGACACAAAACATTGCAATTACACTTGGGAAAGTTTTAGCATTCGACTTAAAACTCACAATATTATAATGATGTTGCAGTGCGCTCCCTAGTTGTGAACTCGTCAAGCTTAAACCGGCCTAAACACAGCTTAATCTGGCTTTGTGGCATTCAAAAGTAATTCTCGAAGAACTAAATGAATTCTCAAGGGCTTATACGGGCCCCCAGTTTCATATTTTTTTGGATTATGTGTGTCTATGTGTGTGTGTGCCGTCAATGTGTGCCGTCATATATGACATCTATCTGTGTCTGTGCTTCTTTCTCAGTCCCTATCTTTGTCTCTTTTAACATCTGCATCTTTCTCTCTCTCTCTCTCTCTCTCTCTCTCTCTCTCTCTCTCTCTCTTTCTCTTCTCTGATTATCTATGAACTCCAAGACTACGAGCAAGTCTTGATCGCCGCTTAGTCTTCTACGGCCGTTCGCTAATGAATTCTCCTCCAGGCTAGGTTGAAAACTATGACTCTCAAAGTTGGCCACATTGATTATACCTTCTTTTTTGGACTTAAAGGATATTTTTGCCGTTCCTCAGCGCTCAACCCATCCTCAATTCGAAATGATGACCACACGTCTACCCCGGAGCGAAAAACGAGCATATTTGGGTCATGACAGATTAAAAACCACGGTGAATTTATTTTAAAAAGACTAGTAACAACAAATGCTAATAACAGAAACGTTAAAAAAAAAGACAACGACCCCCCCCCCCCCCCCCCCCCCCCCCCCCCCCNNTTAAACTTTCATAATCTGATATTTAAATTAAAAAAAATCGCACATTGTAGAAAAAAATTGTTTTGGCAAGTGTTTCTATTGAAAATAGAATACGTAATTATTTTAAAACATTTTGCGTAATACAAAAATTTGTTACACGAGCATTGGCTTCTATTGTTTGCTGTAGATCGCATTTCGTTTGTCACGAATATAAATTAAAACGCATCAATAAAGGATTGTACCCAACATAAAAGAATAACCTTAATGAAAAATAAAGGTAAGGAAAAATCTCACTGAAATAGTCCCATTATTTTTCCCCTTTAAAATCATTGAAGTAGCGGTAGTAATCCGATTATCATCTTTGCAAACAAAATTTGTTAAAATATTAATAACTCCAAGTTTACACTTTATGTTACGCCATTTGTCAAATTGTGAAAATTACCTTTCTATGTTCTTCTCGGTCTAATTCTTACCAAGCTGGCTTTATATCTTGTAAATTTGAACCTTATTCGCATAAAAAAAGAAGCAAGCTGAAGAATCAAATTGAAAAGTAACAAAATGCTCGTAATATGTAAATAAAGCTATCTTTTGCCTAATGATTTTTCTAAATGAAATTAATATACGTGAGGCACTGAATCATACTGAAAAAGGTAATCCTAAAGGTCACAAAATCTTAAAGTAAAACATCATGATAAAATGAGATCGGAGACCTATCAAAAGTAAAATAATTCACAAATATATATATACACATATATATATATATATATGTACATATATAATATACTAACTGTGCACACAATCAAGCAGCAGAGGTTTAGACTATGAGATTAGGCTCTGTGTAAACATAATTCTTTATCTAAACAAGCGTCATGCCAAAGGCAAAGTCTAATGTCTTGCTTTCTTTTACTCACTCGCTAGACTTCAAAGATAAGATAATACTTGCCTGCCGAAAACCAATTTATGTACCGGTGAAAATGTTTATGACCGTTTACAAACATTTGGCAAATCCCTTTTTTTTATTTTGAATAATAGCTGAAGTGAAATAATGTATTGCGCCAGACTGTTCGCCAGCGAAATTTAGAAAGAGATTTTTTTTATTAGTAGCTAAAAATATTCCTTTGCCAAAAAAAGTGAATTTCAATTATTAATATAAACAAACTTCTCAGGCAAGGCCTGAACAACATGACAAACTGAAGGAAGCAAAATGTAAAGGGACAATGATGCTGCCTGTTGTAGAAGTTAGCTAAGCTGTGCCTCACGTAAAGCAAACATATCCCACTTGTATTATAAAAGAAGGAACCGCTGGCTAAGTCAAAGACCATTGCCCCTCTTTTTACTCCATTTCAAAAGATATTAAAGATTACATCCATGATACTTTTATATCTCCATAAAGAATCATGAAATTGCAATATGATTCTGTCAGCTCCCACTGTTTATCTCCGTTTGATCTTGTTATATCTTATAATCTTTCTTTTGAGGTTATAATGACATTAAGTGCGCATAAATCAGTTTACTTCAAATTGGTTTTTTTTACTCAATGTTGATGCTTACTTAATACTAAAGGATAGAAATCATTGACTGGAAAGAAACAACTTAATACAAATCTGAAACCCTTAAGAATATTGCAAACTGATGAAACTTTCAATTATATACTGGGATTCTGTGATAAATCTCATTCCCTTTACATCAACAATACAAAAATAAATTATTAAGAAGACAAAGGAAAAATAAAGAAAAAAAAAGACAAGCACAGAATAAAAAAGCAATAAAATGAAATATTTGTATTATTTATCAGAGAAAAAGTATTATTTTCACTGCTTTGACTTTTTGGGTTTTATTAGACAATTCATAATACCATGATATAAATAATAAAAAAAAAGCTTAAAGTTAACTCCTTTTGATGTTGGGTCAAAATGAGAACACTCTCAATGTTTTTTTCTATCCTTATGTTTATAAGCAATTAAAAAAAAAAAATATATATATAAATGTAAAACAAAATAAAAAGAAAAGCGAATTATGTACACAACCTTTTGTATTACTATAGTCTTAAAAATTCCTAACATTGCAAGGTTTTAATAAAATCTAACTTTTGTTTCGCCTAATGAAGGGAAAATGATAATCAGCCAAAGGGCAGCAATTATACCTTATCGTTAATCAAGAAGGAGAAAAGAAGACTATCTACTTCATCAGGAGCGTGCGTACCCCGAGTGCTTGTTATCCATTCGTTACTGCTCACCCAGAAGTCAATAACCCGATAACTAAACTTATAGGAACCAAAGAAGATCCTTATAATATTATTGTGTAAGGTTTTCGAGACCGCTTTGCAGACCACAGGTATTTTGTTTACAATGTCTTAAGCCTAACGCAAGGAATAGCATACACCTTATATGTAGACCCTCCCATAAACAAACATTATTGTCTTAAAACGTAATGTATATACAAAAGAGACAGCGTGAAGGCTATATCGCTCCTAGTTTACTTTTTTTTTTATCAACAAAAATATACAAATCTGTTTTCGGGTATAAATTCCAAGTGCAAAAAAAAAAAAAAAAAAAAAAGATTCTCTATGTCTGTAATTCAACCGTCCTGGTGGATCCTAGAGCGGTTTAATTATGAAAAAAAAAAAAAAAAACCATTCAAATTGTTTGCTGTTTGAAGATTTACAGCCTTTCAGGTATTGAAGTTTATAAGTAACGACTGGCACGCACCAGTGTTTTAAAGATCTTTTATAACTATTTAAAAATAAAAATAAAGGAAGAAATTCGATTGACAGAGTCAATAGCAATGAACAGAATAATCAGTCACTCATATTTTGGCAAAACAATGTTTATAACAGCATTAATTGTTCAAAACTTTGAAATAAAAAGTGATTGTTACTGAGTAGAGTAGAAACTTGTTGATGGGACTACTGAGAGTAGGATAAATGAGAGAGAGAGAGAGAGAGAGAGAGAGAGAGAGAGAGAGAGAGAGAAAAGAGAAAAGTTGCACGCCAATCTATCTATCTATCTGTCTGTCTGTCTGTCTGTCTGTCTGTCTGTCTGTCTGTGTATCTGTCTGTCTGTCTGTCTGTCTGTCTGTCTGTCTGTCTGTCTGTCGGTTTGTCTGTCTGTCTGTCTTTCTATCTACACCTATACTACATTCAAGTTTTAGAAAGAGCGAACAAAAATTTAAAAAAGGAGATGATGAGCATTTAACGACAGACATACTGGAGTTTCGATTAGGTTTTAAGATTTCCAGAACATTGTAACCTTACCTCGGCCCACCGAGCTTTCACATTGAAACCCAGAGAAGATACCTATGAGATAAATGAAAAAAAAACAAAAGAATCAAAATTATAAAGGCAAAAGTAAAAACATTTCCAAGTTTAAAGACTTAAAAATACTTTACTTTATTCTCAGCAGAAAAATTATTATACCGACAATTTTTAAAGATAAATACATGGTATATATGAAGGAAAAAAAACATAGGAAAAAAATTGTTTGAATTTTTTTAGCCTACACAGATTTTCAAACGCCTTGCAAACTTGAACGCCATCTAGAAAGGAATGCAGGTTGGTTTATTGTAATTTATTTAGCAGAGGGTTCCAAAGTGATACAAGATAAAATAAGACGACAACTTTGCTCATTTATCACAACAAAGCTGCACAAAAAATATTTTTCAAAGTTGAAAAAACATTGGAACATTTTCAAAGACAATGAGTTGTGGTTAGCAACGTCGGTGACACGGTTTACACATTACAGTAATTTCATATTCAGCACTCGGTCCATGCATCGACAAAAACTCATTTATCATGAAATGAATAAAATATTGAAACCACGTCCGACACAATAATCTATTGGCTAATTTTTAAGCTAGTTTAACGTCAGCACCTTTCAAATTTATTCAATATACAAAAAAACAATAATATAATATTTGTGCACACTTCGATTTAAAAGGTGGCTAACTATAGTATTGCAAACACATTAAGACCGCATTATACTATGTCAGGAAAATGTTCCTGCAGAAGAAAAATACGTAAATATAATTCATCATTTATGACACGGAAAGACCCTAAATTATAAAAAAAAAAAAAAAAAAAAAAACGAGCTGCGAAGCATTACATTTTTTGGACATATTTAAGTGATCATTAAGCCCTTTAAGTGAATATTATTCTTAAAGTTGTAGAAACATCCTCGGTGTAAATGAAAATGGTAGTAAATTGAAGAAAGTCCTTCCACGTTTTCAAGGGTCGAAACACATTCTTTAAAAATCCTTAAATATTTCTCCAAAAAAAACAAAAAAAAAACCTACGTTAATTTCTATGTCAGGATTTATAGACTGGACATTCCTAACTCTAAATGTAAAACAATGGTTATGGAAGAGAGGCTAAATTAATACTAATAATAAAACTATCCGAGTGGCGAAAATACTTTTGAAGCTACGAGCAGGTTTTTGAGAACTTGAGAGCATGGGAAGCTATCATTGATGGCTGTAAACTAAATGTTAGATCCTCACCTGTACTTTCTTGTCGAAAAGCATCGTGAAAATTTCCAGCGGAATTTTTTCGGTTTAAGTGTAGAGTCACAACAACAATATCTATAAAGCTTCAATAAACGCGTTATTTAAAGTTTGTATATTGGATGTAAACAATAGTCTTTTAAAAGGAGTTACCCCTGAGAAGATAAGAAGAATGATAAGATACGCAGACCATCTCCCAAAATTGTACAAAGCTTTTTATGACTTTTATTGCCTAGTCCAATTCAGTACCAGCGTATTCTCACTTATTTATCATCCACACAGGTTTTCCCAATCTCCTCATCTCTTCACGCCTTCACTTTCCATCGCATATTTTTTTCAACACTTCAGACAGATAAGAGAAAGTAGTAAAGGTGGCTATGAATAGAGGGCATTAACATTGACGCTCTCT
>BLXT01006878.1:245828-260678 GCA_019648995.1 Plakobranchus ocellatus | reverse complement strand
TTTTTTTTTTTTAACGAGAAACACTGCAGTTTAAAGCGCATACAGTAAAAAAAAAAAATTATAAAAAGCAAGAATCAGAAAAGCTCAGAGGACTACAGGAAGAAGCTGCTGTGTCTATAATCAGTCCTTCCAAATCATTTTGTCCGTACTTATGCAGCAGCTATGGAATACACACATACTCACCGAAAGTAAAATGACTGAGCCAACCTATAGCAAAATAATTCTCAATGATCAGTGATACGAAAAGGAGGCTATTGGTTTTTGGTAATGCTAACTTTCGAGTCTCTGGTAATAAGTCACGAGAGCGTAAGTTTAGTTAGCTTTGCATATAGCCAATACACAACAAGGTGATCTCAGGCTTTAGTCCTTCTTTAAGCCAGGGCACCTGTGCCGGGACTCAAATCCGCAACGGAAGGGCTTCCTTCAGATTTCAGGACAGATTCGCTATTCACTGTGCTACCGACGCCCCCATGAAAAGTTTATGTCTGAAAAACTTATGAGTCGATTCCTATATGTTAAATGTATTGTTACATCAATCTATTTACTGTTTGTGAGATAAAAAATTGGCCCTGAATTTCTATTTCAATTTGCGATTGTAAATAGTAAAAAATCATCACTGCATATACCATTTGTAAAATAGCATTCATTTTTTAGCTCTACTGTTTGAAGGATAAACACGTAACATAATTTCTTTATAGCATACAAGTAAAATGACAATATGAGTCAACCTAAAACAAGTCACATTATGGAGATATGGGCATGATGTACCAGCTTTAATTTTTACACTCCCCAAAAATCAACTCTTATGCTAGTTATGTCAAAAGATACGCGAGTTTGAAAATAGTATCTTATTATTTTTTGCATCAATTGTTCGAAAAAGACTCACATGCAGAGGTATCTAAAGCAATTTGGCCTGATTTACCTGGTCGCGGTACTGTTTTTCATGGGACCTTCATATTTTATCTGCGAAAGCGGCTAAGAAAGGGCTAACGCTATTATAAGCTATCAAGCGTTTACACTTTGACTCTTAAATATCAAGGTAAGAAACTACCATCTTAAATATTTGATCTATCTAAGCTTACAATCATTAAGATACTCATTATAATATTTTGAATAAACTTCAGATGCCCATTGAAAAAAAAACCAATTACCTAACTTGCAAACCTTGTTGATGATGTTGACTTTAGTGAAAAAGCCTGAGATCACCAAAGCAGCAAAAAACTTTTAAAACCCACAACCACACACATGTGGGATCAAACATTAAGGCTTGCGAGGCTGCTTGCGAGGCTTTGACGAGAGGACAAAAAAAATTGACGGCAAGAAGTAATCTCTTTCCGAGATTAAATAGCCAGAAGATGAGTCAGAAATAATGGAATGCCTTTTAATCTCTGTTTTACATTTGGTATGTTCACCATTTTCTTTTCAATGGGAAGGTCATAATCAATATTTTATTATTATCCATGACCTCAAGGATAGTCTTAGTCAAGTTTATACATGTTACTTCACTAACGGCAAGAGATAACGGATATACGCACAATGGGAGATGCTTTAAAACTTTGAAAATCCTTGTACGATTATCATTACATTCCTTTCAATAGAGGACAGTTTCCACAATGCTTACACCACCTGCTGTTTGACATGTACAAGATCAAAAGATACAAAGACTCGTATTTCTTTTAATAATCTGAGTTGTTGACGTATAACCAAAAACTTGCGACATGATTCATGCATTGACGTTTATTTTTATCATGCGCCTCGGAAAGAAGACACAGAAAATAAAAGCACGCGCACATCATTTAATTTTTCTGAGGTCGTTCACTACAGATTTAAAAGAAGTAGTATAACTAGAACTAGCTTCACCCGCTGTCTCACTAGATAGAGCTAAGTGATGCATTAAAATTTATATGTCGTAAACACATTATACTTATTAAAACGCAGACATTGTAAATTTATGGCAGATACAATATGGTAATCGTCGGTATGATTCAATATAATATCTTTGTGAAAAAGCCGAAAAGAAAGATAGTCAAAACTTTTGCCTCATGAAGGCAAAACGTACCAAGGACTGGAAGTTTATGAATATCTAACTTTTCCGAGGGGTTCTACTGTCATTCTATGAAGCATCGATAAGAAAATGATATTTTTTCAATTAGCTTTCTTAAGAATATCAACGACTTGGGATTCGGATTTTGTAAACGAATCAAATGATAGAATTGATTCTACTATATGGTGCACAAACAAATTGTTGATTAGAACTCTGATTGATTCACAATATGTACATTTCTGAGTCGTATGATATTCCAAAGAAGGCTTTTTATGATCATTAATAACAATATACATTTAAAAGCTAAAAAATATCTGAAAAGCATAGTTGTTTTTGGAAAATTATATATAAAAGACACAAATAAAAAGAGAAAAAAATCCATATTAACTAATCTAGATTTCTGAATATTCACGGGCTAAAAACTGTTGCTCTAAAATTACCTTTTTTTGAGATGTACATGTTTACAATATTTTACCGACTGAAATGGAAATGCCTGAACAGGTTTTATTTAAGAATATTCACACAGCAAATAGAACAAAACATAAAACACTGGCAGAAAAAAAGGAGATTGTATATTGACGGCATTAGATGAAGAGAAGAAAAATACGGGGCATGATGGAAAATAATGCCTGCTGCTTTTAGGCCATTCGAGGATTATTATTGTGATGGATCGATTAAAAAAAAAGAAAGCATATAAGGCAGATTATTATATATGGGTAGCTAGTGAGAAACTGGACACATGAAAAGAACGGACATTTGATAAACATGGAGGATAACAGTAAGAAATTTTAAATAGTTTATTCCGTTTACCTGGTGTTTTAAAAGCATTTTATAAACAAAAGTCTCAAATCGTCATATTTTTTTATTTTAAATTACTTAAAATCTATTCAATGAAAATTTATCATTCACTATTGTTCTCCAATCCTGTTGTTGCAGTGAGACTTTTTTTTTTTGGATCGTACTGGAAAAACCAATAACACTCATCCTTACAAATTGAATGGAGTATATTGTTTTTGAAATACTCTATCCCTAAATTTGATACTTTTTAGAATAAGAAGTCATAAAGCTATTGCCTACTTTTTCACTTCAAAGGATAACAAAACGATATACATTTTAATTTAACTTTCTTTCGTAATCCTTAAATATCTTACAATTGGGGAATATTATTTTAAACACTTTATTTAAAAAGAGATCTGAATGTTCATTTCAGATATAAATAATTAATAGCTTAACCAAGACTTTAAGATCTCAGAACTGAAATAAAAAGTAAATATAGATCCTGATTAAGTTCTTCTCTTATAACACAAGTAAATCGAATTTTTAAAGCAATTGCTTCACAGTAAAACATGGTCTTATGCATTCTTATATTGAAGCAATAGTTTTAAAATTTGGGGTGAGTTAAGAATGAGAAATTCAAAGAAATCAGTGTGATCTAAGTAAGTTTTCACTAAAGCAAACTAAAAAATATGAAATAAGTAATGAAAATATATGGTACTCGTGAGGTCAGGCGCTATGGTTGATAAAAATAAATTCCAAACATAATTTATTATCAAAAACAAAACAAAAACAAAAAAGCTATTAAAAAAAAAACCAACGGAATAATCAAATTCAAGATGCATCGGAAATCTTTCACTTGGAGTTAACTAAATGGCAATATGACATGCAATCTTTTTCTCCCCTTTTCAATTAGAATATGTAAATAAATAATTGTTTTGAGGAAAAACAATTGTTGTTGTAGCGAAAAATATGATCAAATATTAGTAGGATATGAAAAAGAAGTAAATTTTTATTTCTTTAACTTAGGAAAAATAGTTTAGCTGGAAATACTTTTGAAAAAAAAAGATTTATATAAGATGAGCGCATCATATCGAAGGCAAACATCTCATTGTCGCATCTTCGTAGGTGCCCGGTTCAAGAGGGTAAAAATACCTGAAAACACCTAGATATGAATAGGATGAAAGGAACAAGCAACACTAATGCATTTCCTTACTCACGAGAAGGGACGATATAAACAAAAATTATACAAATATAGAAGAAATTACTATAAACCTTGCGCAAATAAAGTTGAGGTTAATGCCCTATTTCCTTACAATAATTGTGGAGGCATCCCGAATAGAGGTGGAGAAACATTGAAAAAGAAATTGAAGTAGAATTGAATAATGCAATCTTCCGCTACGAGACAGATCGGCGTGAGAACTGTTGTATCATAGAACTTGAGATCAGAATGACATGCTCATCAGAATGAGTGGCGTCATGCCACGACAAAAACACTCTCTGTAGAGAGAAAGAATGATGTAGAGGCGATTCAATCATTTTATTGATAAGATCTGACAAACGAATTTGTTGTCGAGCTATTGATCCCCTATTGTTTAACTGAGATTTATATCATACATTTATAATGGTAAGAGAAACCAAAAATAACTCAAGACAGCGACGTTGTTGTGCGATGGAAAATCTTCCCATAAAGTTTTTTTCCCTTTTTTTTATATATTACACTAGCCAAATCCGTTTCTGAATTTCTACATTAATTTCATACATAATATTCTCTGGAAAGAAAAATAACGCACCAATTTTACTGCCCTTATTCCCTTTGCGCTCAACTTTGGTTTGGTCAGATTTAAGATTTCGGCAGCATACGTGGTGTGATGGCATCTACTGAGGATTTTTCTTAGGTAATGGAGAGGCGAGAAGAAGTAAATATTATTCTTATTACACACAAATCACGGTTGTTGAAAACTCACGTGTTCAAATGGGTTGATTTTTGAAGATAAAGTCAACGGCACTTGGGAGAACTTAGACGAATTGAATACTTATATTAGAAATGTTGAATACAATATCTTGCTTTGGGCACAAAAACAATGAATTTTAAAGAAATGAGGAATTGAGCAACACTTTTTAGCCAAACGTAAAGAACATTGATTTTACGATAAGGAAATAAAAATAATTCTGTTGTCCGAAAATTTTAAAGGAGTTATTATCAAAGGCAGTTTTAGTTTTATGAAATGTGAAAAAGTAAAAAAAAAAGATATATATAAAATGATTTATCGTAGCATTCCATCCCAATGGTAAGTGGACCATTTTCCTGATCCAAAAGGGCACAGGGCATCTTAACCTTAATAACTGATATTGCATGCAGAGTAGCCCAATGCATCTCTTTGCTTATCAAGCTAATTGTGAAATTCATAGAATTTACTTAATAGGTTGAATAATAAAGGAACACAATTTAAACTACCTTTTCATTCGTTAATTTTGTCCAGGTGGTTATTTTTAGAGAGATATAAAGCACTTTTTGACTTGCCTTCAAAATACCCCCGTAGCATTTTCTCTTTTCAGATTTTCAATTATTTACATTGCAAGCTGAAGACTATTCATATTGTTTAGAGGTAAAACTGCATATGTTTGCTGCAACCGAAGACATAACGTCAGCTTGGAAAAAAACTAAATCTAATTTTAAAAAGGCGGACGAACATACAATTACAAAACCCACCTGGATCTAATGCTGCGCCATGCTGCCTAGAACTTTGTTCTAGTAGCCCTAGATCTCTAGCTTGTTCCGCCCTTCCAATGTGCTAGGTCTATTAATAGACTAGATTTCTCCACTTTATGTAGAACATGTCCATGAAAAATATATTGAATATTTCCAGACACGTTAAGCGTATTAACATTATTAACATACATAATATATTTGCACAGCTCACTAAATGACCTGGGGCTTTCAACCTGTTCCACCCAGAAGCATGCAGATTACACTCATTTTCCCACCTCTACTGCCTCTCGTAGATACGCTATTCAGTCTATGGCCTGTATTGTGATGTGGTGCGAGAATAATATGATAATCTTTCACATTTTCTTGCCAATATTCATTCTACAATTCAATATCTCAAAACTTGTTGAGATGGACATTTCTAATTGGAGCTGCCGCTCAGATGTCAGTATAAATTACAAGCTTTGCGTTGCTTTCCCCGGCTCCCTCATCTTAAAATAAAAAAGAAGCGATAACAAGGTCTCTTGATAGCATTGTTGCAGCTGAGGCCAATTTTTGGAGTATATGTCCATTTCACAGAGGTGATAGAGAAGTAACATAGCCACAAGGGACCTTTCTAGTTGAACAAATTTTTCACGGTGACTTACGAGACAGATTCTCAAGCAACTGCGGCGTTTATTTGGGCCTCTTGAGTGATTATCTCTGGTGAGGCGAACTAGAAAGAGACAGCTAAAGGCACAAAAAACATCCCAAAAGAAACACATAATGCAATGTACAACGTCTTTCATTGAATGCTCGCTATGATTTTCTGATGCAAGTTCGATTAAAGGCAAAGGCACCGCTTTGATTACAAATCATTTTTTTTGTTCTATCGTTAGTGCTCTTTGAGACTTTTAAAACCTTTTGGCATTTTCCTGCATCACTGTTAACTACGTTGAAAAAAAATCATTTTATGTCTGAATTTCATTTATTTTTCAATAGTCAGTCTAAAAGTGTCATCACGGATATAATTGCGGCAAACAAGCTTATATAAATTTTCAAACTGTATTATAAGTTAAGATTAGTAATCCATATAAATATAGTTTTTAAGGAAAATGATTCGAAGTATAAGTGAGAAACGAATGATAACGTGTAGGATTTGACATGAATTTATGGTGCACTAAATTCTAAATATTGATGAATATTTTAAAACTTGCAGTATTGAATATTACATATATACATACATATATATATATATATATATATATATATATATATATATATATAGGTAGGTTTGGTTTTATGCATACGTTCATTTCTTTGACAAGCCTAGGTTTCTGGCCAGTTTTGTGTAATATAGAAATCTTGAAATTGGAGATATCGTATCATTATTGAGAGAACAAACATTGCTTAATAGGAAGTGGATAATATCGCTAAAAATTAAATAAAGCAAGTCTGGAAAATTCATGATGCATAGATAAAAACATAAATAATAGAAAGAACTATACAGATGACACGAAGAAAGAGAGAAAAAGAGAGTGGACGAGTTGATCAAGAAAAGCATATCCTTTTACAAGATGAACGAAAGAGTGTGTGAGATAGAGAGAAAATATATTATGATACACGCAAAAAAAAAACAAAAACGGGCTGACGCGAAAGAAGAGAAGACAAAAATATAAACGTCTAAAAGATAGGAATGAAAAAGAGACACACAGATAGAGAGAGAGATATAAAAAGAGAGATAAAGAAAGATAAGCGATAGAAAATTTTTTTTAAAAATGAAGAGAGGGAGAAGAAAGATATGATACGCCGAAAAAGTTGTGTATATCTATTGACGAGAGTAAAAATAAAGAAGTTCCAAATTAAATTGTATATTTTTCGGATAAAACTTCTGAAATGAAATTAAAGCTTACTATTCATTCATCTGAATCCGCCAACCCCCCCCCCCAAAAAAAAAAAAAAAAAATTATATATATATATATATATACTATCACTTACTTGTGAAGCCTATGTGAATTCTTAGCACTCTTTTTGACACACCCTGATAAGCAAGTAAACAATTAAGTGTGTGTATTTTTATCCTCCAACAAGCCGTAAACGTTTCAAAAAGAACCCTACAACCAAACATATAAAAAAGCGAACGAAAACTTGACTTGTCTTTGGATAAGAATTATACTGTACTTCTGCTGAAAAATTTGCAAAGATAGGAGGCAATATCATATTTCTTGTTGACAATGCCGCAATAATTTCCCATCAGAGTGATAGTAGATCGTTCTAAGTTTGTTGGAAATTCATTGCCTCAGACAATTCCGTTTTCATGCCAGAATCATAATAAAGATTGAGTGTCGCGTAGCCTGCCATAAATAACAATTTAGACTGGAATGAACGATAGGGAATAAGGAAGCGGAGGAAAAAAAGAAGCTGAAAAAGTATGCGGGGGAGGAGATAGGATAAAGGAGGAAGGTGAGAGGGAAGAGAAGAGGAGAGCTGACGGGCAGAGAAAGGATGTAGTTGATATTATACAGAAATACGGGGAGGAAAAGGAGGAAGGAGAGGAGAAGGAGGGCGAAGAAAAAAAAGAATAAAGTTGATGAGAAGAAGAGGAAAAGGAGAAACTAGGGGAAAAAGAGGAGAGATCGTGAAAGAGAAGTAGAAAAAAAAGAAGAAGGATAAGATTTGTACACTCCATCCACAGGACCTCCATTAAAACTGCTCATTTGATTTATGCAAGGAAAAAAAATCTCCCAAAATAGGCCTTCAGGTTTAAAAAAAATTAAGTTAGTCCCATACTTGGTCAAAGCTCGGGGAACCAGAGGAGGGTCCTGATTGTTATTGGCATACGGCATTCTAAGGTAGCTTGCCATTACTTTCTAGGTAACCTTTACTGTCGCCGGATGTTAAGTGACCTTGCTGCCCATTCGGTGCTGGTGGACACAGAGAAGCGATGGAAACTGTCTTCGCACGGATGAGATTCGAACCACGATCCTCTCATGTGGTGGCTGATTGCCTCATGAAAGGAGCCACCGCTTTCACTAAGGTTTACTCTTTCTGAATGTACACGTTTAGGATGGTTGTGATTGACTGGAAACAAATGATTAAAATAGATCATGTTGATTCGATAAAAATAGTGCACTGTCAATTGACACTTTCTCCTCCTTAGCACAGCCATAGTCTTTCCCGTATCTGATAAACAGCAAGGTTTTAAGTCAGAAAATCAGGAAGAAATGAAATAAAAATTTCATGAATTCAATTAATCTTAAATCTAAAATTACTTTAGGGGCAAATTGTGTAAATAAGTAAAAGAGTTTTGCAAAGATCGCACAGCACAACAACAATACAACCATTCCTACAAACGCAAATAAAACAGTTAGATCAAACACTTAGACATACGAAGATTAACAAAAAAAAAAAAAAAACTTTTTTTCTTTTTTGTCCCTTTTATTGTAACACTCATGAAGAATAATGGGGAAGAACAGTACTTTTATGCAAGATAAAGGATCATTCTCTTTATAATGGCGCAGAAAGCTATAGTTACCGCTAGCGTTCATTACATTAGGAAACATAACAATGTTACCACATTATTGTGGCTCATTGGTTCAACTGATAATGTGATTTTACACTCTGATTGCTTCACAGCTAAGTTTCCTGTACGAATGATTGCAAGCAGACATACAAACAAGAATAAACAAATCAGGAACACAATGAGTGCTGTAACACAAGCTAAGTAAGCTTACTCTAGTTAGTGATATCTGGCGAATGGGAAGAGATGTTCAAGCTAATTTAGAGTAAATTCGCCTCTTTTAGGGCTCTTTATACCATGACTATATTACATCCGTTAGTTTAGAATGGATTTTGAGAGTAACAGCTTAATAACGCTTCCAGTTCAATGCTATACTTATACACGGACTTAAAAATACTGTCAAATCTTTTACTAGTTGAATTAAGATCACATAAAAATGATTTAAACTCAGCAAAAATCGCATCGAATATAAATATGCTGTACACAACTGTTATCAATTAATTCCATTCAAGTTACTCGAACAAATATTGTAGCCAATATCGCATTCTTCTTACTTTCTACACCTATACAGCCTTCTACAGAAGTTTCAATTGAAAGTAAAATAAAACTGCGCAAATTTTGCGATGAAATTTTATTTAATAATTTTTACTAATAGAAAAATAGAATGTTATAAAAAATCGAATATTATTTACGTTAATGTTTTTATTTTTATAAAATATTCGACTAGCTTTTCGATCTTTAATAAGATACCAATACTTTTCGACGACCTCAGTCTACTCTAATACAGTTTTTTAAAATGTTCATTCCAGTTTAATAAACTTCGAAAAGGAAGCCGTGTTAAACGTATGGTTTTTGTCTTTTATCGGCTGCTTCACTCCAAATACTTGTTTTTCTCCCTTGTTATATAAGTCGCCTGCAAGATGTGAGCAATCGAGGAAGAAAAAGAATCTTGGTTAAAACATTGCAAATATGGATGTAGCGGTACTTAGACAATTTTATAATGAATCGAATGGAATAACTATAGCCTAACATAGCTCATAATATATACTTGCTCTGATGATAATAGCTAAAATGATTTTTTAAAAAGTTACCAGTAAGTAATAATACTATATTATCATATTATTTTTAGCGATTGATCCTGAAAGGAATCTAGTTTGTATAAATAAGACAGGAATATGTGTTTTTTAAAGTGAGGTACTAAAATTTACGATTTTTTTTTAATGGCAGCCTTTTGAATTCGTCCACTTGTGGTAGAAAAAGTCTTGTCGATAGAGTAAATTTTCTTCGCATCATTATACAAAGTGGCAGATTTTCGATTATTCGCGTGTTAGCCATTATTACTTGTTTAAAACTATTAGGATAAAAGTGTCCGCGTTTAATACTCTCTTTGCTTATTGTTTTAAAATCCTTTCTTCATGGTTTCTATGACTTTCTTTGCTTTACAGGCAAACTAGAATCCACACATTGTGCTTTGCCATTAGTTTCTCGCAAATTTTCCTCCGTCTCTCATCCATAAATCGACCTGTCTGATAATTCGTATTCTTTGTTCGCAACGACTGTATTGACCAAACCAGTTTTTCCATCTTTCTATAACCATGTTTATTTATTGTCAAATGCCATTATTCCGTCGTTAATCGTTTCTTTTTCTCTTTTGTTTTGTTTTGTTTTGGCTTGCTCCTGTATCTGGCCAAACAATGTGGTTAATTCTTATTTTCTCCTGGGCAACTTTGATTTTTTGATTGTTCTTGCACGATTTATTTCTTCTATGTACTACTTAACAAATTATACGCCATTCTGAGAAAAAGGTGAAAAAATGGATTTGTCTTTTTCATGTCTTTCAAAGTTCTTTTACATTTCTCTTTAATCCATTGTTAATGTTTCATCTCGCTCTTTTTCTCTATCATTCTGAAAAAAAAACCGTTTTGTTCCAACAGGCTTTTAAGTCTTTACTCTCTTTTCAAGGCGCTCAAATCGAGCAATGTTTGGAAATGGTAAATAGAAAATCACAAATGGTAAATAGAAAATCACTTTTTATTGTAGGATTCCTACAAACTTCATTCCAAAAGTTGCCACATTTTTCGTGAGAATTTACGATTACAGATGGAATAGACTAAACTGATGTTTATGTCGACACAATCATCTTAGAAACAAAACAATTATTTTACATTAATTGGCTGCTCCCAATTGTTTGTGAAGATGTTTTTTGAATACTTTTGAAAACCATGACGTTTTTTAAAATAAATAGTATAGAATCCTTGCAAACGTCACGTTCCCGCTCATCTTCAAAGATTTAATCCTTGGCAGCTATGTGAATAAATCATTTAAACTTCTTGTAAATGGTTCTTAAGAATGAATCGTCATTTATATAAACCGATCACGAAGAAAAGAAGGAGATACTAACACAACAGAACATACATTTCCTTAAGATAATTCTCTACACAGAAAGTAGCCTTGCGGCATAAAAGTTTCTCTGGCACAGCTAAAGCAAGATGCCATTTTTCTTGGCGGTGCCTCATCTACCGCATAAGTCCTCGGAAGAATGTTCGCAATCAAACAGCAGCTGCAATCATGTCGCCGTTGTTACCAAACCGCGAGATTTCGTTCAGTGGCCATCGCGAGGTTCTTCCAGTGGCAACATCCAGACTAACAAATAGCATTGCAAGCACTTTCTTCCTTTTCTCTGCCCAAATGACAAGTTCGGCCGATCACCCGTAGTGCACTCGGTCTGACAGAAACAAAAAAGTTTCGCCAACGCAATAAATATTTCGATCGCATTTCTCCTGTCTACATCATTGTCACGATCTCAAAAGTTTCAATAAATCGTTCAAGAGCGTTCAAGAGTTCAACAGTCCTTCGCCGCAAGACTGGTGGTGGGTACTGGAAGTTTTGGTCGTAGCCTTCATACATGCCACACCATCGCGAATTCCATTTCCCATTTTCTGACATAAGACAGTAAGCATTGGACCACGATCAAATTCCTTGCAGAGTATCTGCAAAGAGGACCGTCTCCCTCACTTCTTCCCTTCCTACTCCACTTATCTGTATCAACACCTGGTATTCAGTGAAGATGGCCATGCCTAAAAGCGGCGCAATCTCTCGTTGCCTCTTTATCCTTTATCTTCTGAACTCGTGAACGCCTGAAATTCAGAGTGATAGCTGCAATTCCCCCAAACGAGTCCATTTTTTCGAGGTACAGAGCCACCGGGTAACAGAATCTAAACCTGAGATATGTATTCTCCTCTCTGAGAGGCTCACAGCTGGTTGCGAGATCTAGTATCTCAATGGGAATAGTTCATAGTCTCAAACAGTGAATTGCAATGCAGTTTTCTGAACCTTATCAAGCTTGCCTACGACCCTTCTGCTTACTACGTTCAGCACCGAGTTTGCATATTTGAGTAACTGACTGAGAATACTTGGCCCAGTTTGTTTCGGGACAGCCAATTTCTGCCAGATCACACTACGTTCGTGCACTCTATTGACTGGCTACGTTCTAGCTCCTGAGAAATTGTCGTAGGTCTAGCGATTCGCAAAGGTATTTTGGTATATTTTCCCTTAAAAGGATTGTACAGCTATTCGGATGTTCTTTCCTCTTTTAACACTTGGTTATAAAGTGAGAAGGTTGTGGTTTTTTTTTTATCTTACTCGGGGTTACTTGCATCCTCCAAAGCAAATAATAACACTACGCAAAATAAAGTCCCTGTTGATAGTCTTATTTATGTCTATATCTTAATGCCAGAGGACGATGTGTGGTGCATAATGAGAATCACTTGGGTGTGCGAACTGTGTCGCCGATATTGTTCTTGAAGAGCAAGAGCTATGAACCTATGCAAGGTTGCCGTTAATGAAGCGCTCCGCGAAGAGCCATATTAGCTATTCATGCTTGCGACCTACTATTCCTACAGCCTCATGCATAAAGCAGCACGCTACTCTCTAGCGCATGATTTTTCGAGATCGACGAAAATAGCAACATTATCGGACTTGGTTTGCCATATTTTTTATTACACTCTGAATAAAATGAAATAAAATTCTGATTCACCAAAATCCTGATTGATTTCCTTGAGGTAAGCGCTCGCTCAAGGTGTTGATAAAGCCACAAATTAATCTTAACCTTTTTCCCCGCGGTTTTGCTGATCATCGGTGTAATTGAGAATGGACGATAGCTTTCGGCCGCAGTCATGAAAGTTCTAGGTGCAATTATTGAAGAAGCAACTTGAGAGATATTGGAGACTTGCTCATATTTAACAGGAGAGACGAACAAAATTAGATCGCCATAAACAACATTCTCAGTAGAATATAGATAGACGAAGGCCTTCCCCACTTTTTCTCATTTTGACCATCTACTTCTATTAACGATTCAATGGTCTGTTTCATTTTGTCGCTGCTATCATCAAAAAGGGAGCCTGTGAAACTTGACAGATCAAGGAGAAAAGTGCAAAGTTCAATTCACAACACGAGCAAAGTTCTGCTGCATATTTTCCTTAATGGACGTTGCTCTGTTCTCTGATGAATGAACGAAAGACAAGTGCCATGAGTTTGAGATATTCTTACTTAGTCCAGATCTTTCTTTGGAGTAAAAGGAAAGTTAAAGGCTCACGCGTGCATGCTACGAAGAAAAGCTACGCTCAAAGGCATAATAAATAGGAGGCAACTATTCAATTAAGTTAAGTGATTTACCAGTCAGAATGGACTGCTTACTCTTCTTTGGGTTTTGAATATATTTTTTCTTTTTCATATCTCGGTTTCATTTAGCCTTTTTCTACAACTACCAAAGGAATTAATATATCTAACTATATGTGTCTAGATCTCTTCTACTCTTTGTGTTTCCCACTCTTCGATTGTTTGCCTCACTAAGTCCGCACGTCTCAAAGATCTTTTTGATTCTTTTCCTTCCATAGCTCTTTCTATCAAATTCATAAGATTTCTGTATTTTTGTCTCTCTCTTGTCCAGTTTCAGGGCATTGTTGGTACAGTGGTAAGCAAATTCGCCTGAAATGTACGAAATCTTTCCAGTCGAAGGTTTGAAATCACTACTTATATGCGACCCGAAGAGAGTCTAAAAAGTTAAACCGACAAAAGCATCAGGCTTTATGACATAAACAAACCCCTCTATCTTTATGACGAGGCCAGTAAGCCTAACATCAACCCTTATGTGGACAGGCAATGCCCACATAAAACAAACTGTCGATATATATCTCCTTCTGTGAATAATTCATTTGATGCAAAGTCCAGAATCGTGGCAGGGAAAAAATAAACTAAAACAGAGTGCACACACAAGTAAAGTTTTTGAAAATACACATTGAGAGTTTGCAATGTGGAGAAGGAGTGCTAAGTAATTCTTTTTCATATAAGTATTATCAACAAAAACGCATGTAGAGAAACAAAAAACAGCAACAACAAAAAAAAAAAAACGAAAGCAAAGAAAGCTTAGAAGACAGATAAATTCTCCCTTAAAGGACCTCAATAAGAGGAAGAAAAGAAGCATTTTAGGAATCGCAGGAAAAAATTTAATAAAAAAATTGAATGTGTATTCCTTTCTCTAACAGCAAGTTGGATTAAAAAAAAAACAAAAAAACAAAAAAAAAACATCCCTTTGTGATCACAATGATAAAGGCTTCTTGGCACTACATTATCGTAATCATGCTCCGCCTTAATTTACATAGCAAAAGAGTTAGGTTGGTGACACGTGCAATGTAAATGGTGGTTGCGTTTGCTTTGTGTGTGTAAAAAAGACAAGGTGATATCACATTTCACGCCAGGACGCTGGTGGCGGGGCTTGAACCCGAGATAGAGGGGTCCCTACGGAACTCAGGGTGGGTGTTCTAT
>BLXT01006878.1:212186-227676 GCA_019648995.1 Plakobranchus ocellatus | reverse complement strand
TCCCAAAACACGGTGGCCATCACTTTTGTTGCCGATTGCTGGACTTTGAACTTTTTTGTGACAGGAGAGGACGGGTGCTTCCATTGCATTGAATCGCGTTTTGTCTCCGGAGTGCTCAGGTGTAACCAAGTTTCATCTCCAGTGATGAGGTGTTCAAGAAGCTTGTTCCTGGCACGATGGTCCCTGCCAGAACCCACATCAACAGTTTCATCACCTTCTTGTTGACACCGGTGCAGCAGGATTTGGGAGATTTCGACTCTCTGGAGCTTATGCTCATCTGACAACATTTTGGAGACCCATCTGGCAGATACTTTGCGATAGCCAAGTTTATCATGACAATTTCATAAACATTCGTTTTGGGAATGTCAAGTTTCAGAGAAATTTCCTTCAGTTTCACTCTTCTGTCGACTTTGATGAGCTCATCAACTCGAGCTGTGTTCCAGCGTCCAGACCTTGGTTCATCTTGCAAACTTGTTTGGCCGTCTTTGAACCAAGAACACCACAGATAGATTGGGTTATCGACATTGCATATTCACCGTAGTTTTCCACTATTTCTCTGTATATTACGGAACATTTTGTTCCCTTTGCGAAAAGAAAACGGACAACAGCTTTTATTTCCAGCTTTGACCACAATGCGATGGAGGGCGCCATTTTCAAATCAACTGATGGTGCTGAAATTTGCGCACCAAGTGTACAATGAATTTTCCTACAATATTCTGTTTACCGCTGTTTAAAGTATTGACTAGGTCAAAAGTTATGATCATTTTCCGGTTACTTTCCGAACTTCCCTCTGATGTGAAGAAGTATAAACAATGAAACAATTTTTGTAGCCATCTTTTATGTATTTGACCTTTATGATTCAATTAAGAATTGGAAAGGCTGTAGTGCAAAAATATTCATCCAAATCTGATTGATTTGCTTGATTGCCTCAGTCATATTAGACGTAGAAGAAATGGAAATAAGTATATGGGTGGATTATTCTACCTAATTACTAAATGATTGTATGCAGAAGCTAAAATCAGATATCAAACTAAATAAAGGAAGCTCTTTTGCCATTGCAATAGAAGATCAACAAATTCTTTGCTGTTACAGAGACCAGTAAGACCACAAGTCATTTGCAGGCGAAAACGAATCGAAACTACGTGGAGCAACACAGTGTTATTCAAATACATGTTTTGCTTTCAGGGTTCCTCGGTTACACTGGAAGGAAGGAACGGTAATGTAATAATAAAAATAGTCAATGTTTGAAAATTAATAGTTCCTTGGTATCATAGTTTAAATATTTTCTTTCAATTTTTACTGATTTTAATTAAAACATAATCTCGTTCTATACAAAGTTATGTTAAACAACAATAACAACAACAACAACGACAACAAAACAACAGCAACAACAACAACAACAACAACAACAACAACAAGAACAACAACAACAACAACAACAACAACAACAACAACAACAACAACAACAACAACAACAACAACAACAACAACAACAAAGACGTAGTTTGATTTGTATTGTAAACCAACTGCCAGACACTTCCAGTTGTTATGTAAAACTTAAGTTGCGTGATATTCTTCGAATAAATTTTCATTTCTTGTAAAAAATGAGGTATATTTATATATTGCCAACTGATTTACCTTGAGACATAAATCATAGAGACTGTTGTATTAAGATTGATAAATTAATTTCTTTCAGCAACTCTCATTGCACACAAATACTTTCATGTAAACATCTGAGGATAGGAGCAGCATGAAAGGGATCTTTTGGTGTAAAACAAAATGAGATAATGACGGCACGGAATAAGGAATATCTTTACGTGATTTGAAAGGAATATTTATCGCTTGTTTCTCGATGATTTTCCACACACCAGGTCTTTTTGGGATAAAATTCTCTTGACATCCATAGAAAGAGTTGCGATTTATGATTTTCATGGAATTTGTTAACAATGATTGCTGCGCAAAAGCGCGTAGGCCACTTCGAGTTTAAGAGCCAGGGCAATGATAATTCATAGAAACGTCCATATTACATTGGATGATTTCTTTAAATTAAAAGAGCGGATATATGTGCAAGGAATTTGTGAATTTTTTTTCTACTTTCTTAAAAAAACATTCTAAAAAAAAAAACGAAAGATTTAAAGCAAACCGATATTTTCCTTCCGGAATCGTAGTGACACAACTCAAATTGCTTTAAGTATTTGAATTTTCCACTTTTTAAAGAGCAAGCTGAATAAATCTTAGTGAATGACTTTTCTGATGGAAATGTAAATCTTGCAACTCATCTGGAGTTACTCTCTAGGACTGATTCAAAATACAACTGTGATATTTTATGGCTGATTTCTATCCAAAACATCTCATTTTGTGATAGTACAAGTGGATTTTGATATGCTATATTCAGTTCTTAAACTCCATATCTCCTAGGGGAAGTAAAATAATTCTTCGCCCGAAATTTTCACTACGAAAGTAATAAATGATAATAAAAACAAATTTAAAAAATATACACATGAGACTTGTCTAAACCAAATAATTGATGGTATTGAAATTTGTTATTTATCATGACACAAAACTGAAACTTCAAAGTTCAGTAAGCTTAGACTTTTATAAAGTTTAAAATAGTTTTTCAGCGCCATTTTTCTCAGTCTGCATGAAAGTTAAGGAAACATTCAAGTTCACAAGACAGCACTCTTGGAAACATGATAATAAAGGGCTGAAAGTCCATGAATACAGAACGTGCAAAGGCAGGGAATGACTATTTATTTATAATAAAGAAGAAGAGTCAAAACTTAAAATCTAGTTTTAAAAAAAAGAAGAAAAAAAAACATGCAGCCTTAACCTTTCATGTCTTAAAGCTCTTCGGGTAACTAAAATTCTAAGAAAACATAAAAAAACATGTAAGACATCATTTCATTTATAATACTATCTCAAATCATGGTTCTTCTTAAGCTCTTGAAATTTAAGGGAAAGAAATGCTAATACTGTACTTATAGACATTACTGATCCTCTTCATTATTATCTGAATTATAATATTAAAAGGCGCTGATGGTCATCAGGAAAAAAAAATTAAAAAAAAAAAGTAATGGCTCAATAAGTGCATGCAAGTTATTTGGCGCTCTTAGGTTTGGCTAATAGAATCTCTAGAAGTGTAGCTCAAGTTGTGGTTGTATTCATCGTTATAGTGAGAGTTCAATTTACACTGACACGATGATGAGTGCATCGCAAAGCTACATAACTCAACCAAAGAAGGCAGACAATGCAATTGTTATGTCTTCAGCTTTTAAGGATAAATCGGCCTCACACCTCGTGCCTGTTGTGTCCGCCTAGGTCATTTGTCGATGTTTTAACAGGTACCATCCGATAAAGTCATAACCCAGGAAAATAAATTTTCTGCTCCAAAGTGACTAGCCCTCTGAATGCTTTTCCCTTTGAAAATCACCACAATCATAAACAGGTCCCCACAACAGTTACTGAAAGAAAATCCAAATCTGATGCAAATTAAACATACCTGTGATATAGAATAAGACCGAAATAAATATAAAAAAGCAATTACGAAACAAACCATCCATTCCTATGACCGCACGGATATGCAATCACCACAGCGGAATGAAGCCAATCCTAAAACGGATGAAAATCTCAATGAGAGAAACTTAAGTCTTGTAAGAATGTTTTCTTGTGCAACATTGCATGCTCTGAAATTGACACAGATATATACATATGTAAAAAAGGAGGCGGTAGAGGTATGGCTTCGAGAAGACTACAAGCTCGAACTGGCTCAATTGTCCTGGAGGTTTTCTTTTTACGTGGAAAAAAAAAAGATTTTAGCACAGGCAACTGCAGACAAATTAAATTGTCTTAGATATTTTAAGTATTATAAGTTACGAGAAACGGCGGAATAATGTATGTTCCTAAATCATGCTGGCCAGGAAGGGATTCACAAACCATGATCGGCAATATCTGCCTCAGCATAGGGCACTTAAGGAAGATTCTAATTGCCTTGTAAATTTAGCTTAAAGATTATCAAAATGTAAAAACCATTGTGAGCAAAGACAAATACCTTAAGACTTTTCAATACCCAATATTATTAGGGGCATTGAAGACGCTTGTTTCTTATAGCGATTTGTCCAGAGACAAAGTTGCTTTTAATGTTTTGACTTTAGATTTAGACTACTGAATTAATATTACAAAAATTTTCATTTCAAGGTTTTAAACCCTATTTAAAGTAAATAAATATCTTTAAAACAATACTTATCTTGTGATCAATTTAAATAAAGTGAATTAAATTTTGATATAAATATCGATACGTTTAATTTTGTAATGTAAATTTTCTGATCAGAAATGGCGAATGCACCGTTTTCATTTAGAGACTCTAATTTTAAGCTGCATACAAATATTTGCAAAGAAATATGATTACAGAGCTAGAGATGAACAGTTTACTTGAGGCATATTTTTCTCTGGACGGTTGCTTGCCAAAGCTGGCTGATTATAGCTGATCATTATTTGATTCTCCAAGCTGAGAGAAAAAGAATAAAATTTAAAACAAGGCAGCTATATATTTCGCTCTACCATGCTTTCGTAGAGTATTTTTTTCCATGTCACAGAGGAACTGCGTTTATTAAGATTGACCGTTATGTGATTAGCTGATAAGGATGAAAATCGTATTTTCTAGTTAAAAATATCACCTGCAACGACAGAGAGACCAAAACAAAAACAGTGTCAACAGAAACAACAGCAGCTGCAGCAATAAAAGAACAACAACAGCACCACCAAAAAATACATATTTAATATATAGGACATACAATATATACATTATTTTTTGTATTCAATCCCTTAATTGCAGAGAAAAAGAGCATTACCAATATTTTTCACTAAACTTACTATTTTCCCCAAAACTTGGCTTGAACGATTTTTGCACGCTAGTTGTGATATGGTTTTGTTCCAGTCATTCCCTTATCTTTATCTCCCTCTCATCTTTGAGGTGAGTAAGGATGACTAAGCTATACAGACAAAACATCATTACTGTGGTCGTTATTGTTTGTACAATTTATTGTTTACTCGTCATGTTCAAGCCACCTTATCACGTCAATCACTTTATAATCAACCTTCCCAGATATCAAAGGGCTTTCGATTCAATTTCATATCTAGATATCTTAAAATGGAGGTCTGACTTGACAAAAAGCATAAGAACAGTTTTTAGAAGCAAGACTATAGAATTTCTACATTTGTTTTCTTCAACTTTAAATGCTTTATAATTATTAGGTTCTAATAACCTAAGCTTATTTTCAAATTTAAATCTATATGCTCTTTTTTTTTCTTCTTCTTTTTTTTTTTTTTTAGTATAAAGCACCTTTCAGAGACAAAATACTTTTTTAAAATGTGCTTCTAAATATGTGGGGCATTATTCCATTTGCAGTTGAAAAAGACAATAACGACCACGTTTTCTTTCAACTTTTCACTATATTCAAGGCTGTTAGACAGAGATCTAAGCCACATCGCAATCGCATAGTTCAAACGTATTTTCTTGTTGGTAACGATTTTACATATCAAACCCTAAATTCAATGATAATCCACGATAAAGCTTAAAGATCATGATTTACACTAAAATTTGCCTGGAGTACTTCTCATAACTACATTTTAACATTCGGCTTTGATTTGTAGACGTTTGTATTGATCTACAGCGCAGTCTGACTGATAAAATCGTAGTGATTTTGTACGGGAACAAATTCCCGAATCGCGTGATTCTGGAAGAGGATCGTACTGTCATCGAAATTTTGGCTGCAAATCGTTTAGTGGGGTATTTTAAAGTGCAACTTTATTGATGTTGATCGTAAAGCGTCAATATAATGACGTCAAATATAATAGGATAAACGTTTGTATAGAATTTCTCATTTTAAAAAATCAACTTTGTAACTTTTTCTATTCCACCCAAAGTCAGGTTTCTTGTATTTTGGCCGTTTGCAAAACAAGAATAAAAAGGAATTGAATTAAAAAAAAATGATACTAATGCGTGAGGGCGTTGGTGGTACAGTGGATACAAAACCCGCCTTTAGATCTGCAGGGACACAGAATGAAGTCTAAAGAAGCGACATTGCTTAAAAAAGGGCCTGAAAACCCGAAATCACTTTGCGGTGAACTGGCTCTACACAAAATAAAAGAAAAAAGAAAACAATCCTAGTGCGCCCAATAAGGCGCCTCTAAACTGAAGTGGACTTTCTCTTTTTCTCTTTCTCAACTATGAACTTTGAAACTATTACAAAAATGATGTTGAATTTTGACTCGAAAATCTTATAAATTATTTCTTGTAAGAATTGGTTTACAAAATCGTTATCGATAGCAGTGACAAGCGATTTAATAACGTTAATCAATCTGGCTTCTGGAACTATATTCCTACTATCTTTCGTTTTGAAATCAGGTAATGTGATATGAATTCGTTGAACTTCAATCATTTTAAAATTCTGTAAGATATTCATAAATGTAAATCTAGGCCATCTACTTCTCACATAAAAAGCATTTCCCAATGATCTAACTTTTAATTATGTGCTCTTTTAAAACAATTTTGATCCTAAAGGAGCAAAACGAGTACTTTTTTCAGTGAGACAGGTTTTTCATTTGGTAAAGAGAGAACTAGGGAATAATTTATTTTTTAATCACATTTTGATATAAAGTTTATGTGCCTGCAAATTTTTCATACATACCTTTCAGTGCTTTTCTAAAAACTCCTCCTCCCCCTCCCCTTTTTTCCGCGCGCCTATTATCGTGAATCTCGTATTTGTATTCCTTGCTTCTTTTTGCTTTGTATCTCTGTTTATCTAGGGTTCGCCGGGAGTGTCTTAAGGTTCTACATACCAAGACTTATTGTTTATGATTCTTTCTGGCCAGTCAATCACTTTTTGTCTATTGGCTTTCCCCCCTTTTTCCATCCATAGTGTTATGATCAGTATCGCCTCTATTACTGCTTCACAATCTCATTCTATTTTTGTTTCTGGTGTCAGGTTTCCCACATATCTAACACAGTTTACTCCTAACCTTTAATGAGTTATTTTCATGACCCTTGTTCTTCTTTACTAAAAACTAGCTTTTTCAACAAAGAAAAAACAAAACAAACAATCCCCCCCGCAAAAAAAAAAACAAACAAACAAAAAAGCAAGAAGAAGAAATGACCAGTTCAAAAACCCCTAGTATTGTTTCAGCTTACGGCGTAAAAAAGTATTGCTTTAGACAATTTTCATGTTTCAATGAATATGCTTTTGTCTTTTATTCTCTTCTTTTGTTCAATAGAACAATAATATCGATTAAAAATGCATCAAACCTCTGAAGTCCCTATACACAAAGAAGACACTGCAGAGAATTTGTTGCGCTTGCCATCGATGCATTATTTAAATTTCTCTGTAAAGATCAAAATGTCCAGACAAAAGCACACGCCTTAATCTAATTGAGTGAGATCTCACACGTTCTACGATACACCAGCTTTCTTAAAGAAGATAAATTTACAGATGATACTGCTATCGTTATTCCATCACAAAGTCTTTTCTTCATATCGTTTTTTATTATCACTTGTTGTTCATTTCAATAAAACTAGCCATAACGACCAAATTCCTTGCCTTTGTAAGCCTAAAAACATTTTATCTGGTGTTCGCCGGATATATTGATTGATGGCATGATTTTAAAAGTGGGTTAAAAAAAAAAGATTTGACAAAACAAAAAATATGAGAGTCTTAAAAAACAAATGTTATTCTGCAGGAGGAAAAAAAAACCGCGAGTCAAAATCATTATAATCTTCCTTCATCTCAAATTAATGAAAAGGAAATGAAGAGCAGTATGGTTCTATTTTCTGTTCCGTCACGAATTGCTTTCACCAAATCCTACTCTGCATGTGAAATCTCTTTCATCAATTGAAAAAAAAAAAGTTCTTGGGCTAATCCCTTAAAATACAGACTTTCCTTTCTCTAGCTGCCAATAAACAGTCTTGGAAATGCTATCATGCTTCTGTAGTGACTCGAATTATTGAGCACGAAAACCAAGCTAAAAAGATTTTGAAAGATTAATCACACATACGTTTAACAAGATTTAGTTATTGTTATATTTGATAAAGTGTTGGGATACGGTTACCACAATTTCCTCTTTACTTTACCTCAGAAAAAGGAAAAAAAGAGCACCGAGCCCCTTTTCATTGTATAAGGAAGCCCTTAATCACATTATGCTCTGGTGAGTTATGCATTTGAAATAAACAATAATGATAAAAAAAAGGTGGAATATAATATAATATTCTTAGAATATGCACAAGAATGCCCTCAACATGTAAATAAGAACCCTATTCTGTTTCAATCATTTTTTCCCCAAAATTATATAATATTCTCAATGCGCATTCAAATAAATCTCAATTGTAAAGATTTATCATAAGAAAAAGATGAAAGAGTAGGCAACTGATTAGAAAAACTCAGCCATATTAACGTGAAAGCGGTCTCACATTTTACATCCAATATAGCTTTCACGTTATTCCCGCTGGTTCCATATGAATCTCGCAGACGTGACGGGCATATGCATATTTAAAATGAATTCAAAATTGCAGGATTATGCTTTTTTGACAGAGTGGAAAAAAGGAAAAATGATTTACGAATATGTTTTCAAAAAATTCTCATAGATTACTTAAATTAAAGAAGAAAAACCTCAACAAACAAATCAAATAAATACCCCTCCTCCCCCCAAAATAAAAAAAAATATAGTTTGCGTGCAACAGACGCGCACTGAAATTAATCTTCATGTTAATATTTTTTTGACTGGGATACGGTAGAAAGTTTGAAACCAGCAAAGTAGTGAGCGAACTCGTTTCTGATTCTTTGTAAGGAAAAAGCTTACTTGGACCCATTGTCCGCTATCTTTTTCCAAACCGCCTGGGGAATAGGATTACTTTTAAATGGACTATAATCTGCCTACCTTCATGTCAAATGTTGTAAATTGAAAAACAAAGAAAACTTACGGAATTAAAAAAAATGCACTTATATATGTTCATATGTGATTATGGCAAAAGATAACGACAGTGAAAGAGAGTGGAAGATAAGCCTAGAAAGCAAAAGTGAACAAAGGGTAAAAAGCCTTTTTTTACACTCCAGTTAAAATACGTAATAATATGAAAACTCCGATATGTTAGTATCTGGATTTTACGTTCTTTTCATGAAGAGAAATTTGTAAGGTATACATTTTAGCATTCAACAAATATATTACCTTTGCCGATATATACTAGATCTAAGTCTCTTTTTCTAGGTTTAGTTCTTCTCTTTCTGATTTCTGATGTCCTAGAGAAAGCCATCTAGATTTCAAAACTGCCCGACATAGATATATTTTTGATTGATCTTAATGTCGAGGTCTTTGGAGCGCAAAAGAAAATGATCTGTTCTAAGTCACCAAAAGTCTATATAGTTGAAATCTGTATCTAGATCTATAGTCTTATATAAACTTTCAAAAAATTCGGGTTATAATTTAGTTTTGATCTCGATAAGTCCACATTGTGTCGTTTATATTAAAATCGGGTGACTTTTCTATATTAATTTAGGCTTTTAAATATTATATTGATCTTCATTTTAATAAAAATGATAGCTTCTAGAACATTTGGAAATGAAAACTAAATATCTCTATTTAAGAGGCCTATATTTACAACATAAAAGTAATATTATTTAAAGTTTGATTAAAATGAAATTAAAGTTCTAGATTCCGCTAAGCTACTAAAAAACGCAAACTCACCCATAATCTGCTTCGAACTCTCTATATTTCAATCTTTACTTCTATTTCAAGCAAAATTATAGCTTGCGGTACATTTGCACCATGAAACAAATCTCAATGTAGAGCTTGATCCACATTCTTATATGTCAAACTTTGATTTAATATTAAATGGAGAGCCTGTTGGCAATTGAAACTGCAATAAGGAACCAAAACACTCAATCTAACCTAAATAATATCGGAGTATACTTTCTTAACATCTGCATATCAATCTTACACTTTTCATTGTTTCATATCTTTAATTAGATTTGTGACTCGAAGAAGTTAAAAAAAAAACAAACGACTATTGTAAATACCAAAACTCCAAGTTTTATTTTGTTCTTCCAACGCTAAACTGTTCAATGCATTTCAATAATAACAGAAAAGTTAACTTTAAATTACTCAATGTGCCTCTGAAATATGAAAAAAAATTCCACTTTATCTGGCATCAAATCATCTCCACCTATAATTAAACTGAACTGAAAATGTACCATATTTGAAATACCTTCACTTGGCTAAAGCTTTTTTCCAACTGAATGGGAAACATGCATGTTTAGGCACATGTTGTAATGCAATAACTAAGCATTCCATTAACAGGATTTGCGAAACTTTATTAAAAAAATATTATTCTGTTTTCCGAGACAAATCCTAAATTGGTTTGCATTTTCACAGTAAGAAAGAGAGCTGGGCTGTAAATAATGACAACAATTAGAATATTCTATAAAAATGGCAACGCTAAAGATTGTTTTTTAAACTGAAACGCGATAAATTGATCAGGGCCTGATAAGCTTGACTCCAGTTACATCAATAGCCAAAAGCTTGAAAGACACTCAGCACGCTAACGAAATTTCACATTCAGTCAAAATCAGAGATATTACCGCTCTCAAATAATAAAAAAATATTACTATCCTTCGAAAAATAAATATTCCACTCAACTTAACCACGATAAAACAAAATCATTGTTTGGTTTTATTGAACAGCTTGAGTGGATTTCACAAATTATTAATTAGCAAGTTCAGCTCTCACCAAATCCTAAAAAGAAAAAAAAACTATATTGTCAAATCCTATCTTATATCTGCATTGTCTCCACGAATATTTGATCCCTTTATCTCCTTTTCAAGTTAAAAGATAAAAGAAATATTTAAAAAAAAAGGCAACTGCAAAGGTTATGTCAGGGTACAATTCTGCTCTCATTTAATATTGCTTTCTGTTCACAGTTTGGTATTGGGTTCAATAGAAAAGAAACCATAGAAGAACTAGAAAAAGAAAGCACGGTTTCTAATTCCTATGCTGCTCCAGACAAAGCCAAAATTTTAGCAAGACAAAACAGCTGATAACTATTCAGGCCTATACAAGCCTAGAAATAATATTCATCAAATGAATCGAAGAGAGCAGAGAATTTAGAGTTTTTCTATACATCATAGCATAAAATCGACCGACTAAGCAAGACGTGTTTGGTTACAAGACTTTGAAAACATAAAAGGTTTGTGTTTAAATAAAATCGAATAGAATACGGATCTTAACAACAATATAGGAATAATCAATAATGATATTAACTTGATTCTGCTTTTTGTATTAAAATTCTAGGCTTTTGTTGAAACATAAAGCTGTAAAACCTGTTTGGTATGGTTTCTTGTGTTGGGTGACAAATCGGTTTTTAAGAACAACTCTTGCAGAGACATCTAAATCACAAACTGATTAAAATTCTATTCTTTTATACCTCCGAGATGATGGAAAAAGAAAAGAAAACAAAGGCCAAGCTGTTTGTCACATTCAGTGCATAAATGGACAAACATGTTTTATTTTGTGTAAGCATCAATCATTGTGCAAATAGTTATTATAAAGTATTAATACTCGGTGGGAAATACACATAAAAGATGATTTGGTATTTTTTTTATTAAACAGTAGTAACAGTTTGGTAAGTTACTGTCCAATTTCAGACGGAGTCGATGTAGCTAAACTGGTTGCCAAACCATTAAATCTAGAAATTATTCACTAACATCTGATAGCCAAGAAGAAAAGTTTCATGAGGAAATATACAAACAAACGGCTAATTAAAATCGCAGGAAATCATGATAGCAAAGGCAAATATCATTGCAAAAGTTGAGGATGACAGGGTACGAGATGCTGTTGGGCTCAGTGTCATAGAGACTGTAAGTGCACGTGGGGGTAGGCTAACTGAATAGTGCTAAATGATGATTTAACCATCTTAATACTTGGTATCAATACATCCTTAACGTCAGTGGACATAGAAGAGCCCATGACAGAAGTAGAAATTAAAAAGATAATATTCTCATTTCAGTGCCGATTCCGAACCGCCAAAATCCCTGATGGGAGCCGAATGGGATTCGGACCACATTTCAGTCATGTGTAATTTGAAATAACACTTTAGAAAACGAAAAAGGCAAAGGCCAACTCTACATTCCACAAGACACTGATAGAAATAATCACACCTTTACATAGCAAAGGAATAGATCTGACAATAAAATTCCTGAATGCAATATGAGATGGTACAATTTAAACAGATCTTTGACAACCACTTTTTATGATGCTGCCTAAACCACCAGAGGCAACAAGATTTATACTTCATACAACAATCAGTTTTTACAAAAATCCTTTCGGGCGTTTTGATGCATAGAATACGCAAGAGTTTAAGATCAGAAAATATCTTCAAAACAATTTGGCTCTGTGCATGATAAAAGGACTAGAAAAGTAATATTCACTCTGCCAATGCTCATGAAAGGGTGTACAGAAATGCAAAAAGATCCCCATGTCTGCTTCATTTATTATCCTGAGGCCTAGGCAAAGAAAAAGCATGAAGAGCTTATTCGTATGCTATAAAAATAAGACATATTAGACATTAATGACCAAGATCTGAGAGAAATTAAAAATCTATATTAAAATGCAACTAATGCATAAAAAGAGATGTAAGGTAGGGATGTTCAATGCCTCCTGATATTTTTAGGCTGTATAGTGAAATAATCTTGAAGAATCTAGAAGTTTAAAAGTAAATAGATAAAATCTTAATAATCTCAGGTATGCAGATGATACAGTTTTAATAGCAGAATCTGCTGAACAACTTCAAAAACTTTCAGATACTCTGGTTTAGAAAGCGTAACAATGGACCTGTTTTTTAATGTGAAAAAAAAAAAACAAACAAACAAACGGAATGCATGGTTATCTCATAGAAATCCTGTAACCCCAAATTCAATCTCGTTAGAAAAAGGTAAAAATGTCAAGCAAATTACAAAATTCAGATATGTTGCCTACATTTGATTACATCTGATAGTTGTTGCACAAGAGAAAAAATTTAAAAAATCAGCCATGACCAAAGACATTCCAAGACACGAAACCAAAATAAGGTGATGAGTGTAGGGCAATAATCAAAGACACTTAGAGAAAACTGGAAGCAGTAGAGATGTGGTTTATCAGAGGAATGATCAGGATACCATGGCAGAAGAAAAGTCCAATAAATCGGTAATGAGAAAAGCTAATCTTGAGCAATCATTAGTGATAACCATAAGACAGAGCCAACTACAATTTTTTGGTAAACATTTGCCGACACATGGGTTTAGATCACTTTGTAATCACTGGAAAGATTGCAGGCAAACGCAGTAGGGGTAGACAGTGAACAACTTTCATTGAAAGTCTTAGATCATGGGCAGTAGGTAATGGCAGCAACAACTTTATAAGGTGAACTGTGGAAAAATTTCAACGAAGAAATAGAATCTTCTATTGATCCAGACTGGGCACCTAAAAAAAAAATAATAGGGTTTTGATCTTTTAACAGAAACACTTCATTGAACAGCATGTTCGTAATATAAATCCTCTTCGTTTAAAATGGAAGATTAAACAATAAAAAAAGAAAACGAATCATTTTTTCAAACTTTTAAACCTCCGTAGTATTAAAACTTTTTCATAAGGAGAAGATGCTGAAGATGCCAATCCCATGCAATTATACCAACATTGAGGTTTATAAAAATATTTTCCTCATACCAAACTGTATCTTTAGATATAAAAAGGTCTATGAATGTTTAAGCCGGTACTTTTCTAAATATTTAGAAACTACTGGCTAAAGCTATGATGTATGCATAAGGCAAGGCACTTTTTCGAAATCGAAAAGAACCACAGCATTTACTTTTTGAGAGTTTTTTTTTGTTGATATAGATAGAATTGTCAGCTTTCATGCATCATTAAATTTTTTTACGGAATGTGAGTCAACTGTGAATTTTCGTAACCTAGGTGACAGTGAAGAGTAACGTTCTAATGAATTAACAATTTTCGACAAGAAAAGAAAAAGAAAAGAAAGAACAAGCCAAACATTAAAAAAAACTTTAAAAGATAGACCTCGCACTTGAAATTTAACATTTATATCGATGTATTATTAACTTTCTGTGCTCTGACACAATACTTAGCTAACAGAACAAAGTTATGACTACATATTGTGTTAAAGAGTACACGAAATTAATAAGAAATAAATATTTTATTATTGATTCATAAATGACTTGGAGAACAAAACTGGTTTGCTTCGCAATCGGTGTCACAATCGCATCCACTTAGAAGCGGGCAGCCTTTACTTTCAAAATCAGTTGGTGCAAGAAAAACCTTCGATTTTTCAAATCAGGGATGAAAGAAAAGTGTGTAACTCTCAGTTCAGAATAGAGAAGAGGCATTGTAAATTCAATTTGAGAACGGCAAATGAAGTGAAGGAACTGACGCTGTAACTATGTACGATGCCTTGGAGAAGATTATGTAAACGCGGAAAAAATGGAAATCTCGTTTTCGTAGCATTATTTTCTCTTGCAGGACGCTTTCAAGAAATCACGAGCTTTTTTTTGCCCTGCCTTTGAACAAAAAAAAAAAAAATTCACATTAACATTTTTATACCTAAAAATTAATGTAGTGAAACTATTGTTCTCGAGGACATCCCAGAATTTGTGACTGGGTAATGTGTAGAATATTTGATTATAAATTGAGGTCAGAAAATTTAGCTTCTTAAGCACATCTCCGTTTTTTTTCCGCTAAGGCCAGCGTCTTGCTGAAGCGCGTTCTTTATTGGACCGAGTTATGTAAAGGAGATCACAATAAGAGAACTATTTCCATGATCTCAAACTTTGTTCCCCATCCGAACTACATTGCAGATGGACAGGACACTGCAGATTTTTTTTTTCGAAGTGTCTAGGTAGACCCCAATTGGGGACTACGTAGTCATGGTGGCTAGGTGCTCCCCAGAAATGTTAGGCTGTCTACTCCTCTTTGCCCTTAGTTGAAATATAAATGGGTTAAAGGGGTGGGTCCAATGCTTCCCAGATGATACAATGGAGGATGACAGGGGTTTAGCTTTTACTATTGGATAAGCTTTTAAAAGTTTCTCTGAATTTTATACAGTGTGTACACAGCTGTTGAAGAAAAGAGAAGAAAAACTGTTTGAGCGCTTTGTAATAGGCCATTGACTATCGTAATAGAATTTCGCAGAAATCACTTCCAACTGAGTGTCCGGGGTATGTAAATACAGATTCTAGGGCTGTATATCTAATTGGAAAACACGGCGTTAAGTGTTGATTTTCCAATGTCTCCCCTCTGTAAAAGACTAAGGAAGGCCACTGTGTTGCGCGAGTTGATAAGAGGTTGGAGGAATGGAGAGAATGTGGAATTTGAGGAGAGAATGCAGATTGAGGATGACGTTGTTGATGTTTTTCATTTCCCTGTTGTGGGAGACAGTGCTGTTGTCGATGTCCCTGATGGA
>BLXT01006878.1:192412-203665 GCA_019648995.1 Plakobranchus ocellatus | reverse complement strand
CCCCCCGGACTGTTATTACATTACAGAGCGCGTCACAGCAGCAACGACTAACTGTGGATCTCCGAAGAGATGCATGATAACTAAACAGATATATATGTATTAGAAGAATATCTGCGCGAATGCCCTAAGTCAGATGCTTCTATTTTTGTGGAAGCGGATGGTTCAGTGCTTGTTCACTTGGTTCCTCTGTCTGGCAAGGCGGTGGGTGCCAACGAGGGTGCGGGTTTGAATCCTACTCGGACATGTCATTTTCTCTCGTCTTCTGTCTTGTCTTGTCTTGTCTTGTCTGTTGCTAGGTCTAAGTGCGTGAACGTCTTCTTCATCTCTTACATTCTATATTCCACTTCCTTATTTTGGTTATTTTTTTTTACATACTTTATCTCATTCAACTTTTACTTTCTCTTTATTAATTGTCCCAACACTTCTTTGTTATTATACAATCTTTTGCTTTATTCTATTAAATACTAAAGCAGCTTACAGCTTTCACATGTTTGTCATTCAAACACAGCAGTTGCTTTTCATGGGTGACATACAAAAATTTAATGGTTAGTTTATATTTACATTTTGAAACGGTTGTATTTAAATTAATTGTAAAAGAGAGGGAGAGAGAGAGAGAGAGAGAGAGAGAGAGAGAGAGAGAGAGAAAGAAAGTTAGAAAAGAAAGAGAGTGAGAGACAGATGAGTCAGACAGAGAAAACGAGAATAACAGAGAGATTGAGATAGAAATATAGATAAATATGTAGATATATAAATAGATAGATAGATAGATAGATAGATAGATAGATAGATAGATAGATAGATAGATAGATAGATAGATAGATAGATAGATAATAAGATAGAAAAATAGATGGTAAATAGATAGATAGATAGATAGATAAGTAGAAAAATAGATATATAGATAGACAGAACTGATAGATAGATAGATAGATAGATAGATAGATAGATAGATAGATAGATAGATAGATAGATTAGATAGATCGACAAATAGATAGAAAGATAGATAGATAGATAAATAGATAGATAGATAGATAAATAGATAGATAGATAGATAAATAAATAGATAGATAGTTAGATAGAAAGATAGATCGACAAATAGATAGATAGATAGATAGATAGATAGATAGATAGATAGATAGATAGATAGATAGATAGATATTTAAAGAAAGAGAGAGAGAGCGAGGGGGGAGAGTTAGAGAGGGGAGGGGGGAGAGAATGAAAATGAACGCATAGACATACTTTCAAGCACATTAAAGTCATTTCTACGAGTCAGTTTTAAAGTTTCGTGTTGATTCAAATCCGCTAAATACACATATACCCGTTGTTTTACTTTGCGGGCAACGCAATGATTACACAATGCTTTATTGGGTCGTTAGCCACTCGTGGGCCCACTAAGTAATGGCTTTTGCCACCCCAGGTAAAAAAACAAACAAACTTGAAGGACATAAAACTATTGTAATAACAACTGCTAAATAGTGTTTCTTTTCATAGGATGTTTGGGGGATTACAAGATATATTCGAGTCTTTCACATTTTTCGTCAGGTATGACTTAGGAAAATATATGACCAAGGAAGAAGAATTAATGACTCGAAATAGCAATAGCTCCGGCTTATCAGAATTTGAATGAAGTATATTTGATTATGTGGATGACTTTCTGTAAATCAAACGGGAAAAACGAAGCGAGCCCTTTTTCTCCACTGCCTTATGTTCTCTGTTGTTGTTTCAAGTAGGGCAGTTCGAGAGTTTGACCTGTCCACTTGATTGAACAGAGGGACAGCTGCAGGCTGGCGTGACGTAAACACTGTTTGTACTGATCGCTCTGGTTTAATGATTTCCCTATGACCGTGACGGAATTGGCTCCATTACATACTGGTACAGTGTGTAGAGGCTAGACAAAAATGTCTAAGACAACATAAGACCAATCAACGTAAAAAATAAAGGGCGGCTCGGATCGAAAAAAGGGGGCGTAGGGGAAGGTGGGGAGTAGGGGGTGCTATGGGCAATGGAAGGTGGGAGACAACCATATTGCTATCAAGTAACAGAAACAAGTGAAATATGCCAATCTATTCATCTAGAGACATATGGACAGAAACTGAACTAGCTTCATGCAAAAAAAAATTATTTAAGCAAGAAAAAATATATACATATATTATTATATGTTATAATTTATTCTTTCTATTATTTCAGAAAATGAAAACGAGATATTCAGATCCTTTTCTCAGGACTAAAACACACTTGAAATACTTCATTCCTTTTTTCGATTTCGTAGTTTTCAGCTGTGCTTGTCCAACATTGATGTCATTTCACGCCATTTCATGCGGCATGATTCTTAACACAACCTTCAGTTCTTACTAACTGCCTTAAAGAATATTGCATACAAATGTGCGACAGTGATTGACAATGGAATGGAGATGCAAAAATGAACACGAACACAAGAAAGAGAAGTCGTTATCAAAAAGATATAGAATTAGTTGTCAAAAAATAGATCGATTGATAGATAGGTACAGAGTAGAGAGAGAGAGAGAGCGAGAGAGAGAGAGAGAGAGAGAGAGAGAGAGAGAGAGAGAGAGAGAGAGAGAGAAACTCTAGTTTTACTCCAGCCTAAAATTAAGACAAATTGAAATAATATAATTTACAATCACCTCTTTCAGGATTTTTCCGAATATTTGGCTTTATAAAATCTAAAAATGAGTACAGATATAAATCAACATTATCTCTTATAACTACAATAAACAAAATAAAAATGCGCTTATACAATTGGGCTATATTATTGCGATTAATAAGAATATTTAACGTGTAGGATTGCCTCTGGAAGGCTCAGAACATTTAAATTTACAATAAAAAATAGGTATTATTTTGTGAAAATATAGTAATGCTTTTCAAACAAGTGAATCTGTAGTTCTTTCCATATGTTTACTTGAATAACTACGTATTGTTCATATAATACAGGACAGAAAAAGATGGTAAGCTATAGCTTGTTCAGCATATCGGACTACGTGATAATCAAAGAAGACTTGAAGACAGCCGTGTTCTATATAATGTTATAAGCACGTATCTATGTGACTGCCCAGTGTTTGCTATTTGTCTATGTCTAGGAAATTGGGTGTCCAAACATAATGATTATGTAAACAGAAATGAGGATAGCAAGTCACTATGTATTTAATCGCGCATGCAAGGTTTACCTATGAAAAAAAAAGCTGTACTTGTATTTTTTTTCTGTTTTTTGTCCCACTCTATCTTGACTTTAACTAATGTTCTCAAAAAAGATAAGTAAGAAGAAAATATACGGATGAGAAATAATAATAGCTGGAGCAAGTCAGTAAAATGTAGACCAAATAATAGACATTGTACTCGACACTGAAAGAAAGGTTTCGGAGTAAAACGAGACGCATTCAATTCAAAAGCCATGCAGAAAAAGACAATTATGGAGCAATATGCTGACTTGGAAAGAAAGCAGGGAATCTTCATAGAAATATTGGGCTCTGATAGGCATTAGAAACAGTGGAGGACTTTGAACATCTGTATTTATCCTAAAAAATGTGGTTAAATATATAACTTAAATCACATTCGCCCTTCAGTTGCGTTTCACTCTGAGAGTTTTCTTTATCTAATCTGAGATGTTAACAGCGGTAAAAATCTCTTTTATTTTTAAGACCATCGGGTTGTTGGTAACGAAACGATCAACTGATTAGTCCTTAAATCTGCAGATATCTTTCTGTTGCGGGTTTGAAGCCGAATGCAGCGAATGCACTTTGACCGCTTAACATTAAAAGATTTTTAAGAAAGCTGATTTGAGCAACATCACAAGAATGTCGATTGTAAATTTCCCATAATTTTTTTTCCTACTATACTATCTTTGTTTGTCTTTTACCAATTCTACATTGATTTTTCTCCGCCGATTTTGCGGAAACAAAAATGTTTTACTTTTATGTGAAGGGATTTGAATTTTTTCCCCAGTTTACGTAAACTCGTTATTAAAGGGCGATTGTAAATTTAATGTTGTTATGATAGAGAGATCTCCACCTCTGTTTCATTGATTATTCTAAGGCTTTTGACAAAGTAAGACATGTAGAGCTGTTTCGTATGCTAGAAAAGTTAGACATCGATGGGAAAGATCTGAAAGTAATTAGAAATTTATACTGGGATCAGAATGTATCTCTAAGAATTGAAGGAGAACATAATGATTTCAAACCCATGAAAAGAGGTGTGAGGCAGAGATGTGTAATATTTCCCGATCTTTTAACCCATATAGTGAAATAATCTGCACCCCAAGTGCAATCTTGTTAGTAAAGGCGAAAAAAATCAAACAATTTACAAAATTCAAATATCTAGGTTACCTTATAATATCAGATGGCAGATGCACAAGTGAAATAAGTAAAAAGAATAGCCATGGCCAAAGATACATTACAAAAAATGAAACCTATACTGGCAAATAGAAACATAAGTATGACAACCAAAATAAGGGTAATTAAAACACATGTATGGTCAGTACTTTTGTATGGTAGTGAGTGTTGGACAATAAACAAAGAAATAGAAAAAAAAAAATTAGAAGAGTCGAGATGTGGTTTATCAGAAGATGAGGATATCATGGACAGAAAAAAAGTCAAATGAATTGGTTCTGAAAGAGGTTAATCTCGAGCGATCACTAATTAAAACCATAAGACAGAGGCAATTACAATTTTTAGGCCATATTTGCCGACATAAGGGTTTAGAACACTTAGCAATCACTGGAAAGATTGAAGGCAAACGCAGTAGAGGTAGACAGAGAATATCTTTTATTGAAAATCTTAAGTCATGGGCAATAAGCAAGGGTAGCAATAACAACTTTATAAGGTTAACTGAATATAATTTTAAGTGGAGGAACATGATCGCCAATGTCTGTTCCAGAGAAGGTACCTGATGATGATGATGATGATGATGATGATGATGATGATGATGATGATGATGATGATGATGATGATGATGATGATGATGATAAAAAGAAACAATCATGAAGCTTTTTTTTTTAATTTACATAAAATTATTATTAAAAAGGGAATTGTGAATTTAATGTTATTATGATAGGGAGGAACAATCATAACTTACTCCTTGCTTTACTTCGTTGTTTATTGATTACAATCTGTATTTGTTTATCATCATAATTATGTGAAAAAAGTTTATGATAGGGAGGAACAATCATAACATACTCCTTGCTTTACTTCGTTGTTTATTGATTACAATCTTTATTTGTTTTATCATCATAATTATGTGAAAAAAGTTTCCTTCCTTTTTTTTTTTTGGCCTACCTGTTGCGTTATATTGCACAATCTTTTTTTCTATCTATCTGACACTCTGTGAACATTATCATCGATACATGATCAAACATATAGTGCCCTCTTTGTTAATTCACCCGTCTCTCTGAAACGATTCAAGTTGTAGCGAAAGAAAATGAGCCCTTTTTTTGTTTTACACAATTAGGGAACGACAAAACGAGCAAAAAATCTATTAATTACAGACCATTCAGTGGAAATAACTTTTTGACTCCCTTAGAGGGGATTGCATGGGAACACAATTCTATTACAAAGATGTATAATCTGTATTGGTGATTATTAATCAGCACTTACTTGCTTTTTTTTTTCTCGTTTTATCTCTAAGATTTTTTTTATAGCTCAGAACATGTCCTTCCGACTCTGTCTCGTCTCAGACATTAACAAGGTAGTCTTGTCAGTCAATGCTCCTTCGTCCTGTTTCATAGCACTACACGTCTCGACATTGATTAACAAGAACAGGGACCAGCCGCAGTAAGCTGGTTTCCTTAACCCTGACTACGAATTTCTGGGTGAATATTTGTTTGTATTATATAGAATTATAGACCCATTCGCTACATGATGCTCGCAAGCTTTTGGCTCTCGTTATAGTTCTGGTTTAACCAAAACAATGGCGCAGTAGCTTCTATAAAAATAGAAAACGATATCAAGAATAAATCTCAACATTGCGTTTAAAAAAAAAATATCAATGAGCACAAGAATATCTTCACAAAAAACTGCCATGAAGAAAAGAAAAAAAAAAGTGGAAATGAAATAAAAATCAACTTTTCAGTAAGAAAATTAAATTAGACTTCAGCATCACGGATTATTTTGTGGAACCGCAATGTTAAGGTTGGGACTGTGCAATTGACCACTTTCCAGACAAACTTAATGGGGCGAAGACATAGGCTGTTCACTATATAATCATGTTACTCTGACGTGTAGTGGTAGGGAAAATAATGATGAATTAGTGCAATGGTCTTTTTTCTTGGCTAAGTGGGAAAAACTTGCAAATAACATAAACAAGGAAAAGTGAGAGAGAGGGAAGAAAATATAGAAATAAAGACAGATAGATAGACAGATAGATAGATAGATGGGTAGATAGATGGATGGATAGATAGATAGATAGATAGATAGATAGATAGATTGATAGATAGATAGATAGATAGATAGATAGATTGATAGATAAATAGATAGATAGATTGATTGATAGATAGATAGATAGATAGATAGATAGATAGATAGATAGATAGATAGATCGACAAATAGATAGATAGATAGATAGATAGATAAATAGGTAGATAGATAGATTGATAGATAGATAGATAGATCGACAAATAGATAGATAGATAGATAGATAGATAGATAGATAGATAGATAGATAGATAGATAGATAGATAGATAGATAGAGGAACGAGAGAGAGCGAGAGAGCGATAGAGAGCGAGCGAGAGAGAGTGACGAAGTAAGTTGAGAGACAGAGACACTGAGTGAGAAATGAAAAAGCAAAGAGAAAGGAAGGAGAGTAAAAAAGAATCAGATTAGTAAATAAATATAGTGAAACGAACAAGAACACAAGTACTGAAAGAAAGTGAAGTAACAGTGACCGGATGAATCAATGAAAATTCGAGTTACACATGGGGAGTGAAAGACAAAGAGATAGAATTGAATTGAGAAAACGAAAACGGAGATAATTAACTAGATAAAGAATGCGAAAGGATAATCTTGAAAATTGATAAAATCAAAGAGTAGCATAAAGAACTGTAGACTGATAAATACGGACGGCAAGATAAAGAGAGACACAGAGAGATAGAGACACTGTGCTGTGAGAGCGGGTGAAGAAGAGAGAAAGAGAGTGTATGTACATTAGAGGAGGGAGACAGAGACATATAGAGAGACAAGGGAGATAGAGAAAGAGAAAGAGAAAGAGAGACAGACAGAGACTGAGAGAGATAGAGAGATAGACAGAAAGATAGAGAGATAGAGGCAGAGAGAAAGACGGAAACAGCGAGGCAGAAACAGAGGGACATAGAGAGAGAAGGCTAGAGATTCAGAGAGAGAAAGAGAGATATTAACAGATAAATGGCTGGAAATGTGAGTCACATCAATCAATTGATTTAAATGGAAGACTCTTTTAAAAGTTTCCGCATAGCGCCCCTATCTAAATTCCGAATGTTTAAGTAGAAGCATGATAATGCCATTTTAAAACAAGCTCATAATTACAATACTTTATAAAATTTCGGCTTAAATATCTAGTTGAAAATGCATCAAATAGAGCTAAATAGTTTAGGAGACGGAAAATATCTTAGATATAACGAGATGTAGATCAGTTCTGTACATTGCGGCCCGGATGAAATTTATCAACATAATTATATTTATGTCTACAATTATGCGTAACCAACATCTAGCGGCAAAATCTTAAATATTTGGGGATGGCCATTAGTTATAAGTCCAGAAAAAATGTATCGGCTGTATTTTAACTTTGTGATTTTGATCAGATCATAACCTAGATCCATCATGCTAAGGTGAGAACATTATGATCCTTTTGACAGCGTCTCACTGTTGGATCTAGGTTATGATCTGATCAAAATCACAAAGTTCTGATCAAAATCAGATGTTTCAACGGTAAAACAGCGAGATGAAAAGAAGGAAACAACATTATAGGGAAAAGAGGTTCTAATTTTTAAGAAATATATCAATTTTTTTTTGCGAAAGGTACAGTTTATCCTCCGAGACACACACACACAGAGCTTTGAAAAACGCAACTAAAAATAATACAGACATATGACATTATTTATCGTGAAGCTATTTATAGCAAAGAATCCTTTAAACTGCATTGTAGTTGACTAAAGCATCAGTAAGGCAATAAGATTTAGAATAATGTATAAAAAATACTCACTGAGTTTACTATATTTTGTTCCTTGGTGATGAAACAAGTGTCTTTGAAGGATATTACAGATTTCTTCTTTCCTTTGCATAAGGCGGCAAGAAATAATAATCATGAAGACACAAATAATTAAAGAGTAAATGAACGACTGAGTGCAGTGTCATATATCATTTATTCCAAATCGTACGTAAAAATGTACCATTGTGAATATAAAAAAACTTTACATCGCATTGAGAATAAGTAAATCATTTACCTGTTTATAGCGTCAAAACAATCTGTGTTACATACGATTTGAAAAACTGTTTTAAAACTAAAACAAGCATAATATTTTTTCTTGCGAATTCAAACAAAGTAAGCATGGATTCGTTAGCAAAGTGATCAACAAAACGTTCGTTTTTTCGACTTTGAATCTTTCCAAAAGAGTAAGGACGCAACTATGAAGAACTTTGAAGAACTTCAAAATTTAAATTATCTTTAAATGAAAACTAACAAAAAAAAATGTAGTCAAGGTCAATAATAAATAGGTTGAATCTATTAAAAGCACAATCAAAATATGAACTTTAAACACTTTGATTTTCGTGCCCAGGATGGAAACATTAGTAATTTGCTACATTTTAACAGAGGACCGAAGCATTACAGAGGAAGCTTTAGATTTTTCTAAAGCAAAGTCTTTGTAAAAAGTAACACTAAAAGTCTCTGGCCGGGTGCCGATACCTTAAAATGCAGAAAGCGTCCGCTGTCAAATTAGTAGAAGTGTTTACCTTTGATTCGTGTACGAGCCAAAACTGATAAATCAGCAATTAGAGCAACATCTACAATTTTGGGACTTTTGTAGACTAGAAAAAGAATTAAAGCGCAGTTGGGATGCTTGGCATGACAAGATATTTTTTATATGGTCCTTTTTTTTTTTAAATAAAATTTATAACAACAGTTTTCTCAAAGCCTCATATTATTCATTATTATTTGATCTAGTCCATGAATAGCTTTCAAAATAGCAATAAATAATCAAAAGAGCAGGTCAAATTGTGCATGGAGGAAAGGATGGGTGAACACAGCTAATTTACAATGTTTACTGTTCTGTGTATTATTCACTTGAAGGTGAATATTAAGTTATTGGGGGCGTCGGTGGCACAGTGGATAGCGAATCCGCCCTGAGATCTGCACGGATCCTTCTGTTGCGGGTTCGAGCCCCGTCACCGCGCCCTGGCCTGAAGGAGGGCCTGAGAGCCTGAGATCATCTTGTTGTGGACTGGCCATACACAAAAACCAAGCCAAACCTGACAGTGATCAAGGGAGATAATTATTTTCAAACTGATTAGATGTTAACGATCCGTTACAGATGATAATTAGCTATTCTTCACATTCCATTCGCTGAGTTGTAATATGATAGGGCACAAAGTACAGTTAGGCGCGGAAACATATGACATTTGTGACCACAAAGTGTTTGCTTAGGTTAACCTCTACAAAGAAAATGAAAGGAAATCGAATGTCAACCATTTCAAACACACACGAGCATGTTTTTGTTTCATTACATACTTCTCTCGCCCTGTTAGTGAAAAAAAATTAAAAGTCAAAGGCAGCTTCATTAGTGAAGGAAAACTGTTTAAAACAAAGATTATGACAATATCTTCCGCATCTTTTTAACAATGTGGCTATTTTAGGACTAGATTTCTCGCAACCGTTTAATTTATTCATGTTACTATGTAGATGGGAAAATGCATTTATTTCAACAGTTTTGAAAAAAGACAGCTTTGCAAATTAAACAAACGAATTAAATGTTGGGCACGATAATAAATAAATTAAAAAAAAAAAAAACGTCTTCAATGTTGCAGTAATTGCAATATTGTTTAGAATAGTAGAACAAGGCAAGTGTTATGTTTTGATCAAATAATCTAGAACAAACTTAGAATTCGTCTTTCACTTACCATAACCAACTTCTGTTGTAATATATATAAAAAAGGGTTTGTTCATTTTCTGATTGATGCCGAGAGAAAACAAGCTTGTTTAAATTTCATCGCCTCCAATAAATTGTTTGGGTTTTTTTTTTTCAATCGAAGACTTTCAATATAAATCATATACATTTCTTCTAGATCAATTCCAAGCACGATTCGAATGTTTCATACTTTGACAATGCATGCAGAAAGTCTTAATGGATCCAAAGTTCTTTAGAAAATTATACTGGGGCAAAAAAGTGTGTGTAGAGTACAAGATGAGCTTAAGAGAAGGCAAGATAGAAAGATGACATTCGCTATTAAGATAATAAATGTGCCAAATTAGTTATGTCCAAGTCCTCTAAGTCAGCCAAGAAATATGAACTTATTGCACCAAACCATAGACTTGCAGCAGTTCGAAAACAGTAAGCGAATCAGAGATTAGAAAATGGAACTAACAATCAGTATATAATGAAATGCAGTTGCAAAAAGAATTGACCAAATAATCATTCAGTTTTTTACAAAATCATAAAAAGCGCAACACATCAGGACTTTTTTAAAGGTAGACTGTAATGTAAGCAAAATTTAACATAGCGCGCTAACGTTTTAGGTCTGCTTTACAGTGGCGACAGGACAACTTAACTATGAAGTCTATACTATATCACCAAGTAAATCATGACAGAGCAAAATCAAATTTAATTTTGAAATTAACTCATAAGTAGTATAAAAAAATGAATCATTCACATTTTTCTTAAGCTTTGTCGCAAACGCTGTCTTATAATTTACTGAAAGGGCACAAGAGAACAACACTATGAAAACTAATTTAGAGACAAAATAAAAAAAATTAAAAAGAAAAATCAAATTCAAACGTCTAGAAATATTTACATCAATATCTTTAAGGAAAAATGTTTCTTGTGTTTGATTTTTACTTCTTTCTGAATGCTTTAAAACGCACTCTTAAGCTCATTTTTGGGTACCTGACTAAAATAGGTGTAATTATTACAAAACTTACACAATACAGATTTAAGCTATGTCATTGGTCTTATGTGTTCAAAACACGACATCTTCGGATTAATTTTGAGATTATTGGAACATTTTTCAAAATCATGAAGTCTCAGAATGGAACACTACTGTTTATTAATAAGGCAAAAAAAA
>BLXT01006878.1:157194-170547 GCA_019648995.1 Plakobranchus ocellatus | reverse complement strand
AAAAAAAAAAAAAAAAAAAGTGTCTAGCCTTTCATAAACAGGATATTTGCTTTACGACAGTTTTTACACAAGGCCGTAGAAAAAAAATGTTGGATATCTATTTCATTATTTTCAATCTGCAAGATAGAACATGTAACGTTTAATAAGTCACAAGCTGATTTTTCTGTAGACTTACAATTTTTTTGTAGAATCGCTCCAATGTATCGATAACAGCAGTATCTAAACAGATAAGGACAGCATAGACTCACAACAGATCTCTAAAACCGTCTTCTTCGGCTTCGACCAATAGTAAAATTTACAGACGAAGGTTGTATTTATGTGCTAATAAATTTTAAAAGGATAGTAAATCAAAGAGACAGTAAAGGTTTCAACGCAAAAAAAGTCTAAAGATTGATATCATACATTATATCTCATAAAGCCGCATTATTAGAATTATTGCAAGATTTGTCTGATACAGTGATGCAAATTTGAATAATTGCTTTAAAGAGAAACACCGCACTACTTCTTCGCCCCTCAAACACACATCATCATAGACATAAAGAGAAAGAGGGCAAAGCAAGAGATAAGGAGAGAGAGAGAGAGAGAGAGAGAGAGAGAGAGAGAGCGAGAGAGAGAGTGACAGAGAGAGAGAGAGTGACAGAGAGACGAGAGAGACTTAGAGATTTAGACACCGCGAGAAAATTTGGGAAAAGAGAGGGGAAAAAAGGGGGAAGGGGGTGGGACGAGAGAGAGAGGGGGAGAGAGGTTGGGGATTGGAAAATAAGCTTATTACTTATTAATTTGTGTTTGGTATTTCATAAAAAAATATTTAAGGATGGTTGCTGAAAAGAAGATTATGATGTGGGTATTAACAACTATAATAATGTTTGAGATTCTTCATCTTTTGGGTTTCCACGGTCCCACTTTCAGACTGCTCGATAACTTGGTCAGTCAAGATATCTTCATATTATTTGAACTATAAGGCCTTCCATCAGTCGCAAACAGAAACTGTTGGAATATGTTTTATGGCAGGATGAGTTTAAAAATTAAAGTAGCATAGACGAAAAATAATTGCGGGCTTGAACGGTCTCTTCCTCTTGAATTCGAATAGCATTGAGGCGTACGCTGTTGTCTTTTCTTTCAGTTTTTTTACTCTTCTTGATCATGTTCATTTGTCACCCTCTTGTCTTTAAGCGCATGTGGAATCTACATAGCTGTAAATTCAAGTCAGATTTATTCTGATTTCGGCTAGAAATGAGTATTCTATTCTAGCTTTAAATTTGGGGTTTCAGAATGCCGCTAAGATAGGAATGAAACAGAAATGACTCAACAAAATGTATATCTTCAAAAGAATTTAAAAAAAATTATTAACATTTCATTACACAATTTGAGGAAAAAAAATGTATACCTGTGGGCAAGAAATATATTTTAAGAGAAACAATTTTTATCTTTATGGTGGTTTTATAACACTGAAAAATAACAATTTCCTTTTCCAATTTTTGTTCATTTTTCTTTGGAGACCACCGTGTAATGAGTGGATTGCCAGCTTGGATGTCGCGTCTATAGGGCCATTAATTTCACACAAAAGTTGTACATAAAGACAGAATGTGAGGGACTAAGAGCAGCATTGAACACCTAGTAAGCCGCACTGTATAAAAAATGTATTCGCACCATAAAGAAGGCGAAATGTAGAATTAGAGTTCGGTTACGTAAAGAGATAAGGCCTGTCCTTGATCTGGTATTATCGCATCCTGTTTTCGGAATTTTCCTCGCATGGGAAAAATCGAACATCAGACTGAAAGTATTCAGCTACAACACAAACACTTTCACCCATGAAATGAGGGCTTACACAATGACAAATTAAAAAACGAAAAACAAAGCCCGTTAAAACAGCAAGAGCAGAAATTATTTTCAGAACACAAGCAGAGATTTGAAACGGTTCTTTTTATTTTTTTGAGTGCAATTGAAGAATCATATGCTCAAAATCACCTCTTCCTTCAACTAACTATCTGAATCAACGCATAATTACTGCTTTCAACAATTAAAAAAAAACTGTTGCTTATTTTATAAGGCTTAATAAGGACAATCATAATAGAAAATACTTAAACATCCCACATTTTAATTAATTATGATGAATATGGGAGGTGTGCAATAGCTCTTTGTGTTTCAGTCTTATTGCATTATTGCATCGTAGAAAACGTTACCATGTTGGTACTGCTTCAGCCGTAGTTTCATATGTTACTCTTATTGGTTTTTATTTTCCTCATGTACAAGTGGGTTTGGGAACTGACAAGAATACGTATCTTCAAAACTGATGATTAATGAACTAATTGTTAATAAAAAAAAAAACTGTTGATCATTTACAAATATAAAATTTTTATATTAATGTACGTGTTACAACCAACTTCTTTGATTAAACACACAGTTCAACGTTCGATTTATCGCAGAACAACAACAACAAAAAAAAACAACAAAATAATTAAATAAAACAAAATAAAGCCATCAGTTTTTTTTTAATTTCAACAAATGTGATCCATTGAATCAGTAAAAATTCATCTAAATTTTGTTGCTGAAAGAATAATTACTTTAACATAAAAGCTAAAGTGTTATCCGACAAGTTTTGAATTAAATATTTCAAGTTTCTATATGCCCACCCCTCAAAAATGCGAAAATGTGTGTATTTGTTTAGCTGTCAAATCTTTAGAAATAATGTTTGCTTTGGAAATATGCTCGGGACAAGATGTAGGAGCAACTTCTAGTACAAAGCATAGTTATGATAGCGCAGAGTAATATTTAAGAGAAACTTTGATTAATTGCATTGTCGCCACGTAAAACAAATGAAATCACGAACACAAACGAAGCTGAAAGAATTTTTTTTGTTGCTGTTTTCTTCCTAAGCAAAAGTTATTAAGTGTTATTAATTGTAACACTTAATACTCTGTTAGATTACTAAACTAAGTAATTTTCTTTTCTATCTATTTGATAGGAAGGTATGGTTGGCACGATAGTTTGTGAAATCGAATGGAATCTACATTACAGTCTTTTAGTGTTTCAATCGCAGGTTCCAGATCTAAGAAAACCGAAACATTATATTGCTATTATCGAGCACAGACTTCAACCTAAAACAAATACTTTACTGACAAGCCAAAAAGTCAACCAGATTGTACATTCAACAAACTGAAAAGCACCACACCAGGGTCTTCAAAGAAAAACACACACACACACACACGCACACCACTCCCCCTCCCCCACAAACAAAAATATGTGTGTGTGTGTGTGTGTTACAGAACGCCACATTCGAAGATCAGAATACTACATGAGATGCACGAACATCTGTTTCCGAGTTCTAGGTCTTATGTTTTTCGTGTTTATTTAGGAGCTTTACAAAAATCCACCAAATTTGCTATTAAAAATCTTACAGTTACATTGAGAAGCTTTAAGATAAAAAAAAAACAACAACAAAAAAACAAATAATGAAAAAAAAGCCCCCCCCCCCAAAAAAAAAACGAAAACTAATTGAAATATCGTGTACCGTGTAATAAATACGATCTCTAATGAAAATATATTTGCTCTGTGCTATCAATCAACCTGTGAACGTATTTTCTTTTGCTGTTTGGTATAGTAGTATTGCAAATGTACATTGAGAAATGCTAGCAACTGAAAGAAACTATAAAGACAATGTCTTTTAATCAGCTTTATTTACTTTTGTTTTCTTTGGTCACATCAGGATAACAAATAGGGAAGGGAAAGCACAGTTGTGTCGAACGAATGCTTTCGAGATTTGAAAAGATCCCGATAAAGTTCTAAGAGATTTTGTTCAGCACTATTAAGAGTTGGTATGTAAAAGGCGAAAAATATTTGAACATTGTTCTTAAATATTAATAGACAACTGAACAAAGATACAACGTAATAATATATACACTGTTGCTAAACTTTGTTGTAATGCGTTTACAATATACAATAACATACGATACACAGCGTTTACAATATACGATACGATAAAGCCATGGTATGCTACCTATACCTGTAAATTGATAAATTACGGGGACTTACATTCAAAAGAATCATAGTTAAAGTTTTCCTTTTTGTAAAATGGCCCCTATAGCTTTACTTAATCGATTATCTGATCATTTTATTACAAAACATTATAATTGAAAAAAAGAATACTTTACAAACGATGTCTTTTGTTCATTATAATGATATCTCTTGTTTGGAAAAACGGAAACAAAGTCTCATTCATTTAAGAAATTCTCTCAAAACAACAAAAGCTTACAAATCAAGTCAATCTAATTACACATTTAATCATAAATAACACATTTAATCATAAATACTCAAGAAACGCCAATCAGAATCATGGATCGACGACTTAAGAAAACTTTGGAAATTATTACTTATCTTATATTAACATTTCCTTTGGACAGTGCATTTTGATATAATTACATTTTGAATTTTGGGGAAAAGAAAAAATTTACCTCAAAGTTTGATTTTTAATTGATCAACATTAAGACTGATATGTCTCGAGGGATTCAATTTACTGAAACGAAATCGACAAAATTGTGAATAATTTAATTTATTAACTATTGAGTTTGAGTATTTTAATAAATAAAAACAGAAAGGCAAATGAAAACAAGCAACAAAAGTATCATTGTCAATGCAAAAAAATTGCTCAGAACCATAGCAGTTGTACGGTAGCGACTAAATTTTTGTTGAAAAGACTGAAAGAAATTTCTTTAATTTTGCTCTCAGACACCGGCTCTTTTCCTTATTTCCAACGCACAAGTTTTTTTCTGTAGAATTTAGGCATACTCCAAAACGAGTAATGCGTGTTAAATGCCATCCTATTTTGCTCAAAATTAAACTCATTCTTAAAGTCGCTAAGTTGTATCGCTGAGTCGATCGCAGAACCGTCAGCATCTCCCTCAAACAACTTTACAATAGAAAATTGAGCCTCTCAATTAACTCGTCACTCAAAAGATGCATAATGACTTCACTAGTCAAAGTTGTAGCCTGTAGACATTCCTGAGAATGGTGCTAAATATAGGGGATGAATGCAATGTACAGCAAGTCCGTTAATGCATGCACCCAAAGTATCAGTTAGGTCTTTACTTATCCACTGAACTGTAAAAGTTACGCAACCACTGCTAGAGTGCAGCTTTAGAAGCCAAAAGAAGTGCGTCTTTGAGCCTACCCACCCACTTCACGCGTTTTTCTTGTCGGTGACACCAGCTGATTGACCACTTCAGCAACAGGAACGGATTGCCACGGTCAAAAACGTAAATGGTTGATGAGGATAGAACAAAAAAAAACAGAAAACGTGGCGTGTTTGTCTCACGTATGTAATTTAATACAAGAAACTGTTTATGAGCTTTCTATTCTTAAAGATAGTGGAGTTTAAGAGAAACTAGCAAACTAGCTTTGGAACTAGCAAACACGCTTTGAGGTTTGAGGGAGGTTCTGCTACCGATTTGAATCCCGCGACAGATTCCTAGCCCAGCATATGTAAAGAGCCTGGTGTGACCAAGTGCAGAAAATGCTTTACGAAAAAGCAAAGAATATAACTTATTTTTCAATCTTGGTGTAGGCACTTTTTAAAAAATAGGTATGGCAGCCATTAAAGCCGGGTCTAAATATAAAATTTCCCACTGTATTATGCTTTTTCTAATTTCGAAACAAAATGCAGTAACTAACCACATTTTCTTTTACGAAAAAAAAAATCCAAACTTTTACATCAGTTCAAAAGCAAAAGGTTTGTCACTATGCGAAATACATAATTGGAAATCGTTTTAAAGAAAAACAGGGAGTGAGTAGAGAGATAGTGAGAGAGAAAAAGAGAGATAGTGAGAGAGAGAGAGAGAGGCGAACCAAACTGCAGACAGGCAATCAGACAGCCTGAGAGATGGAGACAGACAGAGAGGTTGACAGAGGGAGTCGGAGAGAGACAAAACTAGAGATAAAATTGAGAGAAAGAGAGGGGAGAGAGAAAGGGAGAGAGAGAGAGTCAGGAGAGAGAGAGAGGTGGGGGAGGAGAAGCGAACCAAATGCAGTTGAGAGACACTTTGGCTGATGGAGCGAATTTTAAACCTAAAGGAAAAGACAATAAGCCGTTAATTTTATGCCTGATAACTCCTAACATTATCGCTTCCAGCAAAGGAGAAGTCAGACACAACTTCACTAAAGTCTCGCACTTCAATGGTTCAAGAGCTGTTGTTAATAATTCATAGGCGATTATGTACTCTGCTCTGCATCGCAGAATACATTGTCGGATCTGTGACCCTTAATGAGTGGAAATTGCTTTCAGGCACAGACTCCAGAGTATTTTCTGCTGCTGACCATAGAAATAAGTTGACCATCGTAGCTAATTGTTGGAAATATAAAGCATAAAGGCCAGGTGGCTTGAGCATACAGTGGCAGCTATTCCACAGCTAATTCATACAGCTTAGAGTTAATCTGGTTTTTTGCAAAGAGCTTTGTATTATTTAATTAGTAGACGCTTCCTTACTTTTTAATATACGTTCACCATGTGTTTTGTAATGTGTCTGTGAGAGAAAAACGATTTTTAGCAAACACAAAGATAAAACTGTAACCAGAAAGTAAATAATCACTTCGAATCGTGTGGGTCTGAATCAGTCTGTTTATTTACATGATCCATGCTAAACTGAATAGTGACCCCTTCCGGTTATCTGTCAACAAGAATACCTTTTTTCCCCCAATGGATGTAGGCGTGAAAAAAAAGTTGCATGCACAAAATGTTGCTGGTTGCGTAGCATTTTTATTTTAAAAAGGTGTAAAATAATGCGTAGTAATTTATTTCAGAATCCACCAGAGGTGTTAAAAGATTCCATTAGCGGCTTTTGAGTGGTTTGACAAAAAGGCAATTTACACAGAAAATTATCCCTTGCACCAGGGTATAGAGATTCAGAAGATTGCTTCGCCTAAGATGTGTGTCAGAGGAATTGCGTGTAGCTAAAAGCACTTCTTTTTAAGACTGGGCGATAAGCAAAATATTAATACAAAGATAGGTGACGAATTAGAGATATATAATATAAAATACGAAGCTAAGAGCCTAAATCAATGAATATCAAACTAGATTAGTTATAATCTTATTTTTTTACAGTGAATGAAGGGTCTGATAAAAGTAAAAATGTTCCCACTTTATCTTATTCACAAGATAACAAACAGTTATAATTCATCCTTAAGTTCCAAGCTAGACATAACCAATACAATTCTTCTTCGACAGAATAAGAATGGAAATCTGGAAAAGGTTGTATCCTTCCACCATAGGTTACTGTCTTGAACAAGAGGAAAAAGACGCTTTTTTCAATTTGATTTTGTCTTTGTTTTACCGATAATTAGTCTAGATGACTCTTTAAAATTATGCAATTTTCATCGTGATCTAAAAATCAAACTTTTAAGCCTAAAATTTAGTAACCCCTTTCTATTATTACTATTAAAGTTGCTAGATAAACGGTTTTGGTGTATACGAATTTCTGTGTTTACCAAGCAGGGCAAATCTGTTTTTTTAATTTCTTGAAATTACTTCTGATTTGCCTCTTTCATTTCAAAATTACTATATTGTTCTTCTGTAGCCTACACCTGTTTTATCATATTGTAAGATTAGAAGTGGTTAAGAAAAATTGCACCGATAAAACCAAGCGAATAAAAAGTACCTCACTTGGGCTATTGATTAGAATATAAGTTAAGAATAAAAAAAAACCGATGTAATTTACAAGAATTATTAGAAAGTTTATAAATTGTTCGATTTGGCTCCATTCTCTATTGAAAACAAAAACAAGAAATGATCATGGTGTGAGCGGTCTTCAAATTTACTAAATAAATCTTTTGATATGTACAAAGCATCAAACTTAATCTTTTTTTTAAATGACAGTTGTATCTAGTTCACTGAGTAACGTATAGGTTAAAGTTTCAATAATTAGCTTCTACAAGTAAATCGGCCTTATTACCATCAGTATAAAAAATGCCGCAGAGCTTGAGATAGGCAGATAAACAAAAACATGTTCTTGTGTTCTGTAAAAGTTCTTAAAAGTAAGTAAGAAAACAATTTTTAATTATTACCAATGACGCGCACGCTGTTTCTAAATGCAATAACGGGATCTTGAATTTTTCATACTGCTTTATATCATTATAGTGAAATAAAGTAGAGTCAAATGACACAGAGACAGATTCCATGATTGAGTCAATTAATGGAAACCTGATATTCAAAATATTTTTTTTATTATTTTCATCACACGGGTGTATCTATGTCGATCGATAGTCACAAGAAACGCGAAATGGCTCTTTGATTTTAAAAAACCCAAAAACAGATAATATGCGATTTGCGGGCAAGTTGGAGAGATAAAGATTGTGTTAAAAAATATGATTATAAATTAGTGCTACAATTTAAGTGCCAGACTGCTAATTTTGGTCCTCAACCCTTTTGGATCTTTGAGAGTTGCGTTAATGTCACTACAATTTATATAGTTCTGAGATTCATTGAGTCTTCACAGCCTTGACTTCGAGACATTGGCTTCTTTGCATTAAATTTTGTAAAATGATTTTTTGTGTTTTGGTGGGCCATGTTTTGAGACCTTCTATCATGTGCTTTGCAATTCATGTACTCTTCAAAAAACCTACTCTTTGGATAAAATCGTGAAAAAAAACTCGATAGCACTAGACATGGACTGCACCTGGTAATCCGCTGCAGCCTTCTTATTGCTTAATAGAATGAAAAAGGGAAATCTAGATCAGTGTTTTATAATGCTTTCCTTACCAGAGTTATATTTTTGTAAGCAGTTTATGAATTCTCGACTTCCTTACCAGTATCCTTTCTTTCTATAGGCAGTTAAATAAGTCTTCCTAAGTAGTATTCAATTTTTCAATAAGCGGTTTATGAAGTCTTCCTTATTGGTATTCTATCTTTCTAAGCGGTTTATAAAGTTCTCTTACCAATATTCTTTCTTCCTAAGAGCGGTTTAAGAAGAAATCTTTAGTGATAGTTCATTTTTAGATAAGTTGTTTATGAAATCTTCCTTACTGATATTCTGTCTCTCACAAGCGGTTTAATGAAACTCCCATAATCATATTCCATTTCTTACACGCGGTATATGAAGGCTCTCTTACTGATATTTTATCTTTTTACAAAAGCTTTATGAAGTCTCCCTTACTGATATTCTACCTTTCTTTTGTAAGCTCTTAATTATTTAAAGACATTATTTTTTTCCGTCTATGCATTGTGATACGATATCCCAACGTTAGTCTCATAAATTAGTAATGCCATTCTCGCCTGTTGCATTCAGCTTATAATTCGTTTTTAAACTTCTTTTGCAGCTTGTGATAATTGCTAGTGAAAAAAAAAGGAATAAGCAAAACATTATATCACTATCTATCACGCTTCATTAGCTTTGGACGATATGAAAATTAGCAATAATTAAGTGAGCTGGAAAGATCATCCAAAAGACAAATACAAAAGAAATCTTTTGTGTATTTATTGAAAGTTAGAAGTGTCACCAATCAAATTTTGAAAGCGGTTATTAGGCCAAAAAACTATGATCATATCTTACGAAGACCAAAAAAATTACAAAAATGAAAAGTAGAATCCAAAGAACTTTAAGTTCATATGTATGCAAGTGAATATTTTTTTACAAGATAACATAAATTTCATTTTATGAATAAGTATGATAGACATAATCATCTAAATCATATAAAACAATCGGTCAATTGGAGACTTGTGAAGCTAGAGATCAATATCGAATCAGTTGTTCTCGGCAGTGAAAATAACAACATCTATTTTTGTGCTTCACCAACCTAGTGCTGTAAACGAGAAGAGCTAAGTAAATATCACATGCTGGTACGCTGCAAACAAAATCACTGCTGTGTAAATAGGCCCTATGTAATTGATAAAAACTTGCCGCAGACATAGTCAGTTTGGTAGATGTCTCTAGGGAATGACGACAAACTACTAAAATAGCGGTTTGCAGTTATGGAGACAATACGCTTCAACCGTGTTTTTAATGTGGAAACCCATAGTTTTGATAAGACAATAACTAAATTCGCACGCCCAGTACCAGAGCTTATAGAGATAGTTTCTTATGGATTTCACATTTGATGATTTGATTCTCAATAAGAGCCACATTATTATTTTCAAACCTTTCTTTAAAAGAATGAAGGCTTTATTAGTGCAGTGTTCTCTTACTGCCTTCAAGGTTATCCATGTATCTACCAATCATTCTCCAAGTCATTAAAAAATTTATGCAATCATTTTTTTAAATTGCAATTTAGTTGTTAAATGGCGTTTCGCATAAAAAGCTTTATTTTTTTTATTTTCCAAAAAAAAACTTTTAAAAATAAATCATTACAATTCCCATGATATGGAGGGGGTTGTCGCTTAAGGGTTGTTGTTGTTGTTGTTGTTGTTGCTGTTTTGTTAACTGTTACCCTCCTCTTAAATCTTGTGTCTATAATAATATTCATTATTGTTCCTTCTTTTTTAGCCAAGCTAAGTATAAAATATTTTGTAAAAAATTAAGGTAAAACTTATCTTGATCAATTTCGCATCCATCAAAAACAGTAATTTCATGTGCTTAAAAGGCTAAATTACTGTTACAAAGATACAAAGAGGCTCAAGGATGAACTCTTCGCACTGTTCAAATTCTCTTGAAAAGGTATGATTGTTGGAGCACATAAGGATCGTCCATGCAAATTATCATCCACTTTCAAAACAAGCTTAATTTAAATATTGTTAAGAACTTAGATTTTCTGCATTATGTACATTATTATGTGTTAGCTAGAAATAAAATATGCTCTAATATAAGTGGAGTGTTTGTCCAACATTCTATAAGTTATCTTTAAAAAAAGGTATTGTTCACCATCTCTTGATAATTTGATAATTTTAAACTGCGGTTAAAAAAACGCAATAATGGTAAAACCATTCGAATGAAAATGCACGCTTTTTAAACTTAAATACTTTGAAGATTTCATGCCAAAAGTTAGCAACACAACAAGATATACACGAGTCAGAATTCACCCTCCGAAAGAGTAAGAAATACTAAGTGCAGGATCAGAAGAGAGAATACCCAACTGTTTCAAAATTCTGAATAAGAGACAGAAGAGAAGAGGGTTTCGTTGGTGCTAATGCGTGGACATCTGAGATGTTTGCCCTGCAGCCACAATCCATCCACGGACATTTAATTATACACTTGTCACCTCCGGGTGTTTTTAATAGCAGAGCAGCAGGACGTGATGCAGAATGGATGGCTCTTACACAGAAAAACATATCTCTTTCTCTATATTGTATTCATGGTCGAGCCCTAATTATTGAAGGCACAGCTTAAGTCGAAACACTGATTTCTTTTTTTTTTGTCATTCGTTTGCTCTGCTCTTGTTATTCTTTATTTCGGGCCTAAAAGCAAAAGAAAGTATTAATGAAGATTTGTTTTTTATAAAGAAAATTTTCAAAACATATTGTGCCCTTATACTGTATGAAAGAAATTACAGGCCACGAAATTAATATAAAATCCTTGCCTGTACAGTGACTTAAACTTAATTTGAGGCCGCAGTATCTAAATTAAATCAATAAAAAAACCCACAAAACATGAACGCACATAAGAAAAAAAATTGTGTTCAATCAAGGTATTGTCTTTATTAAATCAATGGTGATTAAATTTTAATGCTCCTACTCACGGAATACGAAAAAATGTGAATATATTTAGAAAGCAAGACAAATTATAAGGCAACACTGTAACAGAAAATGGCATTGCTATGGGACTTTAAGTAAAATTTTGGGAAACTAGAATAAAGGTTTTTAATTATTAAAGGTTTTGACGAACGATCATTAACAAAATTTTTAAAGATTTTAGAGGGCTTTTTTTAATGGATCATGCTAGAAAAGTTTTGTACTGTGCAGAGAACTGTAAACAATACAAATACACGCAAGAGTCTTTCTTTTTTAATTTTCTAACACTATCAAAGTCATGACCTAAGTTTTATTGATCAATGCCTTCTTTCAAATACACTGTACAGTTTATTGTATTTGAGGTCTGAGCCCAGCCAGCTGAAAAACCGCGGGGAATGTAAGGCCGTTCCATTTCTTGAATGGAAAAAAATGGGGTCTTCCTGTCTTATTGATTAGCATTTTAGCCTTGGGACTTGTATTGCTATCTGTTGCATTTCTGTCACGGGTTCCAATCCCACAATCATAATTTTTTTCCTTTTTTGTACGAGCCTCAAAAAAGCTGAACTTAACTAAGTTATAGCCGTCTGACAAAAAAGTAGCAGAACCACCTACAGAGAAATAAATTTATACCTCTAACAAGAAAAATAATGTCAGAACGTGAGGCATTTGAGGCCAACCCATTTTTGTGTGTGAGCTCTGCCGTCTTCGCTACTAATTGCACATTTTTAAAATTTGCTATCTTCTTTGTCATCTTCCTCTATATTCTCTTGCAATTGATTGCTATTATCGCCTGCATAACAGGTGGCATTTCTACCTGGAAAATGGCATTATTCCTTTTCTTTTACTTTGGTACCCTAGCAACAGAGCTAGCACGTTTGGTTTGTTTGTTTTTTTTTTTTTTTTTGGAGGTAAAGTTGTATTTACTAATATAAAGTTATGAGGGAAAGGTAGAGAGACATAGATAGAGAGAGAGAGAGAAATGTAGAGTGAGAAAGAAAGAGAAAGAGAGAGAGAGAGAGAGAGAGAGAGAGAGAGAGAGAGAAAGAAAGAGAGAGAGATATGTAGTTTTACATTGGGTGCAATTTTATCTTTTTCTCTTTTTGTAAAAGCTCATCGCCACTGATTTTTAAAAACAGTGGTATCCCTCTAATACTAGGAAAAGCAAAGTCAAGGTGTATACTTGAGATGTTATTGAAAACTCCTGTAGGGGCCCAATGTTATCTGAACTTGTTTTTGCCTTAAGCTAATACATTGACACAGCATGCTGTTTGATAACAATCTCCTTTCATCCCACATCCTTTCCTTAAAGAAATATCGCTTTGCCAATTATTTCCCCTGAGTCTACCACTGAAAGCATTATATCAGGCAAAAGCAACTTTTTGAAGGCATTTCCGCTAAAACTTCATCCTTCAGAATCAACAAACAGTAAATTCTGAGGTTAAACGAATTTTTTATAAGGATGAAACAAAACAACCCTAATGAAACTATTTTATTATCTTCAGGGTATTCAAAAGGTAAATTGATAATTTAAAATCCGTCTAAAGTTAAAACAATAAACTGACTTTAAAAAAAACAATTGAGAAAGACGTGAGCAATAATGGCCTGTCCTGAAATCACAAAATTATCAAATTAACTCTAATGTTTTTTAACTGTTTCATTAAATGATCTCATCAGTTTAAAGGATAAACCTCTCTCTCTCTCTCTCT
>BLXT01006878.1:126775-137098 GCA_019648995.1 Plakobranchus ocellatus | reverse complement strand
TCCTCCTTGTAATAATCTTTACTTGAACTTGTTTACCATCAATGTAAAGGAGTACACTAATTTCTATTTTCAAATCATAGCTGTCGATTTCCTAGATTGTTAGGCAATAAGATGAACAACAAATATTTGTAGTGAGTTTATTTTGGATTTGTTGGGTTGAAAATTGAATGTCGATGAGATACTTGAAGTGATAGAAACTCTTTTGAAATGTACTAGCATTGAATTCAGTTAGAACACTATGACCAGAAATTCATGGATGGGGTTTACTACTTAGTAGCTTTTGGCGAAATGACACTTTGAAAAGGCAATAATTTAACCTGAGAACTTGGGATAAGTTCACATTATTTTTTAACAAGCAGAGAACTTGAGAAACTAGCTCTTTTTTCTAGGCTGTACTCACTGGCAATGCTTTTAATTGTGAGAAGCACCTAAAGTTATTTAAGATAATGATCTTGTAAGAAAACTGGAAAATCGGCAACGGCATGTAAAAATATCTTGCACTCTTTTCTTTCAACTAAATGAAAAGCGCTGTTGTAATTAAAAGCATCGAAAGTGGTCAAAGCCTAAAGAGCCAAAAAGTTCATTGTAATATGTTTTTACAAAACGTCTTTAATAATTATCAGGAATTTTCTATAAATAAAAAACCCCCACGATTTATTATAATATATACAATACGTTTATTTGCTAATGAATGGCCATAAAACTGGCGTTTTAAACATAGACGTGAGAAAATATGTTTTCAAATAAGAATTGATGCAAACATGTTTGGAGTTGAAACCTGAACATTTATACGATCAAAGCAAAAGTTATTTTTACATAAGAGTCCACACAATAGTGTTTGACAATTTTTGGTTAATAATTATCATGTAACAACCGATGTTTCTATACACGTTTTGACAACCCTTGAATATGACAAAGTAATATTCTAGACAGGTTTTGAACAGCCAATTTATATGATTATTGTACGACAAATTTTCTAGACAGGCTTTTAACAACGTTGTTGATATAAGTGTACAATCACATTTTCAAATCATATTTGAAATATTGAGTGACCAACGGTCAGTTTAATGTATGAATTATGTCGATATCGCCGCACACCTAAAGAAAAATTATTATGGAAATTCAAATACGCATCTGGTGATTGAAAGAGATCACCGTTAGAGTCTAAATATTATTTAGATGATGTGACAAGAGCGAGTTTATTTACTTTCATATATATAATATATGCATAATTTTTAATGTTATGATTTCATAAGTAATAAATGAAACCAGAAGCTTACAAACTTTAAGAAATACATAAATGATACCTTAATTAAAGAGTTTGTTTCTTATCTTTGGAAACATTTTATAGATGTCTACACAAAGAAACTTACTTTTTGCTGTTGCAGCCGTAACAACTACCGCGACTACAGCAAGGATAATGCTACCTCCATACATGATGTCCCAAAAATTAGTGCATCAACGGCTGTTTTGTCATTTGATTCTCAAAAGACAACAAGTTGCCTTTATATGCTGTATGTTAAAATGTTTATGACGAGAAACGAAATGTAAGCAAGTAATTATGGTTCACAAGTCAGCGAAATCAGCGATTTTCATTTGCCATCTATTTTAATTTCCTATTCTCTAAAATTATATTCGTCAGGATTGAAAATACATAGCGATTATAGGGAACCTGTGCTCAAAGGTAATTGGTTTGACCAAAAAAAATCGACGGATTAGTGCTGACAGAATAAACTACATGTTGATTATTTTGATAGACTGTTGAATTTGTTTTTGTTGATAAACATAGTTAAAAGACAAGTACAATTTTGTTTGGATGTTTAGTGTGTCTTTAACTCTCTGACAGGCTATTTAAGATTCTTTTTACATATTAAGTAATTTCTAAATTACTTCTGTTCATATTTGCGATTTCAGTTATTATTTGCGATTTCATTTATTAATACTGCAACTATTAGAGTCTGGCTATTATCTTGATCAAACCCACTCCTGAATCCTAAACAATAGTTTTTTCAGTATTGTTATAGTGATCATACAGTACTCTTGGCAGACCAATTGAAACAGCTTCAAGCACACTGAAACCATGGAAGAAGTAAGTAAATTAGATTGGTTAGACTAATACACCAAGGAAACAAAAATTACGGTATTTATAGAAAAAAATCCCAGCACACATCAACAACATCTGAGCCGAAGTCACATAAATTGAACAAGGGCTTTAAAAAGCTCAAGTTTGGCGATAGATTATTGCAGGGGAGGGAATGTTTTAAAGGAAAATAACGGGAATGGGAACATATGTATATATATATATATATATATATATATATATATATAATAAAATGAATATTCATAAAAATGAAGACAAAACTAAGATCAGGTGACAACTCAGTTGCCCTTAGGCGCTCGCTGTTTACACACTGTGCCTACTTAATACTCTAGTACAGCTGTGAGAAAAGTCTCACATGTCCAGGAAAGAAGATAGAGGCATTTGAAAAACGGGTATTTGTGAAGAATTAATAGAATAAGCTGGGTACAAAGAAGGAAAAAATCGTGGGTTTCATTCAAAACTGACGTATGTGGGCGATCCTCAAAAAAATGCTCCAGAAAAAAACACAATTAATGTCTTTTTCATCTTAAGACCGTAGTAGAAAATTCTGGGTAATGACAAATGCTGCAATGACAATGTATATTTTTTTGCATGAATTTACATGTTTAAAAAAAAACAAAATACTTACTTCAATTGGGTTCTCAAAATGCCGTAACCCGAATCATTTTTAAAGTTGCTGCAAATAAGGTACGTCGGGTTTTAAACGTTTATACTATACACTCCTTATTAATTGATTATGTATTTAATCACTTATTCATTATAAACAGTTTAATTATCATCTGGGCATTTATTGCCATCAGACTATCTCAAATAACCCCACTATTTTTTAAAAATGTTTACTAAAATCTTATTTTCAAAGCCTTTTTTCGAAACGTGTCTAACATTAAGTCATGGCAAATAATGGTAACGTTCATGAAATAAAATATATATCATAAAAAAAGAAATAAAAGATATTTCAACTTCAATACAATTTTTCGACAAAAGGAAAAAGTAATTTAATGTTGACATTACATGAAATCACAAACTTAAGATAATTTTTAGCATCACTTACCAAAATGCTTATGAAATTAAAAATCGGAAGATAAAAAATAAATAATGGCTTTGCTCTAAATATCACCAACAAGACTTAATTATTACGCATTATTAAAAGTATATTATGAAAGACTTTGAATAAAGTGTTCTTAACAAAGTATCTTTGGCAGCTATGAAAATAACTAAATTTCCTGAGCAACAACGCTAAGAGTAAGATACTCTCGCGTGTGTATCTCATAAGTTAGATACAAAGTATTTACAAACATTCATTTTCAAACGCAGCAAGAGAGAAAGTTTTTTTTTTTAACACCAACAATATTTGATTGTGTAATGCTTATAATTACATTATGACTCAAATTAAATTAAAAATACAGAATACAAGTATAATAATACGACATGGTTCATCATATCTAAAAAAAGATGAGTTTTTGTATAGTTATAAAGCATACAAATAATCGCATATTCTAATTTTGCCTCTTTTTCCGACCCCCTCTCTTTGATTTAGACGGTACGCTATCCATGAAATTTATCTTCTATAATCCCACCTGACATATTACATCTGTTAAATGGAAAAAAAAATGTTGTACCAGATTTGTTATTAGTAATAGCAAACAAGAGGTTATGCTACTGAACCTGTACATATTGTACTTTAACTTTGAAAACAACACCACTAGGACATAATAGCTTTCAAACAAGGTTCAGATCTTATTGAATATGACATTTTTCTCACGATTTTTTTTTTACTTTTCGAATTAAGAGTGTTTTATCCCTTCTTCAGATCCATAATATTAGATCGAAAATCTTTTATTGACAGTTTGTGTTGCAGTAAAACGATTTCTTAATACTAAATGATTTTGGAAGCACCTCTTGTAAAGCGAAAAAACTCACAGTGGTTTCCTTGCGCTAACTCATTTCTGCTCTGGCTTTATCTTTTCATTGAAAAAGCCTTTCGTTTTCCTAGTCTGAATCGGTAAATTTTCAAATCTTCTGCAGAAATCAAATTTGTCCTTAGATACTGTAAAGAGGCAATTTTGAAATCTGCATAGAAAACTTCTTAAAACGTGGTTTTGTGAACAGGAGATACAATTGTTTTCCCCTTCAATGCCCCTCCAAGCTCAGATTTGATGTCAAAAACTCTTATGTTTACTAATTTTCGACAACAATGGCTTGGGATCCCTTCAAACGAATCGATAAAAAAATCAAATATGCGTTTTCTCACCATCCCTTCAACTTAACATTTGTTATAATGCATTTTTTCCTTCTCCTAAGAAGTATTACTAATATGGCAGAGTCACTAATTTCCAACGTGCATGTTAAAAATGCTTACACACTTTTTCTTATTATCGGTAGAAGAGTTCTATTTAATGACCTTGATTATCGCGAGTTTTCTGCAATTTTTTTTTTCTTTTCCGTTGGGGCAATATGGAAGGATCTGTTATTTCAATTATTTCACTGGGCTTTTTCTGGAAAACAGAGAGTGGTATATCATCAATCTCTTTTTATTCAGAGTAGCCAGATTCCACGTCCGCATGCTTCATAGGCCTGTTAGATTCCCTTTCTCTGAAGTGACTTATTACCTCTTTAAACATTGTCTACTCTATATCAAGCACTGATGTTATCAGTTCGTGCCCGTAGATAAGGTCTCTGTCTAGAAAAAGTCTCTCTCAACATTAGCCTCCATTTTTCTACCCCAAAGAAAGCATTTGGAAGAGATGCTGACTGAGCCAGTTTCTTCAGGAAGACCGTTACCCGTACCCACACTTGCTCATTACCACTGTAGCTTTACTACGGCACAGCGCATCCTCAACTCTTGAGTAAGATTCATAACAACGGCAGTTCTCCCTGTTTTTAATGATGCAAAGAAGGGAGAGAGTGAACCAATTGTAAGGTTACGATGATTCACGCCAGACGGGGCGACATGGAGAGAAATGTTACAGGAATCCCTCACATCAAGGTCAATAGAACCAGATTAAGGCTCAACCCAGGCAATATCCTAACCTACATTTCCATGACAATAATGTTTTTCACATCCGATGGCTTAAGACCCTCATAAGAAGTGTTTTCAATTGATATAACAATGTTTCTACCATGCTTCTTCAAAGTCAAATCAATATTCTTCGTTTGTCATTTCATTACGGCCAAATGTTCTAAATGGTAACATATTTTCGTTAAGATTTCTGTCTACCTTTTAGGTGATAAATGACAAAATTTCAAAAATAATACACAAGAATTCCGCCAATTTTTTAAAAATGCGATTTGTTATGGTCTTACCTATTAAACATGTCGGAATGTCTTGCTGCATTTTGTTTAAATTTTTTAATTTTTCTTTTTTTTGTGTGTTAAAATGTTGACCTGCTATGCAGAGTTTCGAATTACACAATAATAAGAGAAGTTCTTGCTCTCTGTTATTGCGACAATGCATTTCATAATAATAAATGTAGTTCTGAGCTTTGAAATTAGCTTTCAACACTGCTGTAGTTGAAATACAAATATACTCATAGTTAAAAATTTTGACCATATTATATGGAGATATAACAAATATTTTTTGCAGTAAGTCGATATATATATATATATATATATATATATATATATATATATATATATATATATATATGTGTGTGTGTGTGTGTGTGTGTGTGTGGTGTGTGTATGTGTATTTTATCGACTTTATTGAAGGGTTATTTTTAAATACTTGGTAATATTATTTTCATGTCATCAATAATATTTTTCGACTTATATTATATATATAAAATTGTCAAATAGTAGGTACCTGGTGAATTAGGGAATCAAATTAATTACAATAAATTAGATTATGTCATACGTATAGAAAAGAATGTCGATAGGCAACATCAACACATCTATAGAGTAGAGGTGACGAAGGAAAAAAATATTTGAAGACTGCAAGACTTCCTCAGATCAAATAAGCCTCTCTTTTTGCCGAAGATTCTTTGCTCTCTATTTCTCTCTATTATCAAGTGTTGACTGTAAACTCTATTTTCTTTTTCCATTCCTGACCTCTGTATCTTTGCAACTCGTTGTTTACGTAAATACCATGCATTAAAAATGACAATGAAAAGCTGAAGACTCTCCACTATTTTGCCATTTATCTAAAGAGCCTTTTCATGTTTCATTATGATCTCCTAACTAAAAAGAGTGCATGCATTTCATTCGAAGATGGTTCCAAGAAGCACATGCAAATTTCAAATACACATTTTAACCTTTTCAAAAAATATTATCTGACTTCTTACTCCTGACTCCTCATTGTTTGTCCCTTTTATTAATGCAGTCTTTTGCCAGAGGAGGTAAATCGTCATCTGTTAATCTAGCTACTTCACTGTACTTCTGCTCTCAACTTTAATGGCTTGAAACAAATGAACTTTCAATTTGTTTTTCATGATTTTTCACAGGTACCTTTCTTCTTTTTTTAATTGTGGCGATAAACTTCATTTTGATCTTATAAAGGATGTATATTCAATATAATTACATTCTTATGGTCGTTAAAAATGATATTCTCGCTTTCTTTTTATACATCTAAATTTATTTTATTATCTGTGTTAAAAATATATTTTTAAACACTAGATCAGATAAAGGAATGAGAGGACTTTGAGGAGGGTCAATGTGCATCTATCTTTCCTCTAGTCTGTAGGAGACCTCTGGGCAGGTTCAAGCATCGGATTTCTCTGCTCAGCGTTACGTAAAGTTGTGTTAGGCAAGTAAATGTTTAAAATTTTACTCATTTCGGTTAGACATAGAACCTGTTTCAAAATTTAGACATTTTTATAAAGTTTGGATATATAGCACGACCGGATCCAAAGGAGAGGGGGAGGGGCGGGCGGCTCCAGGGGTTCCAGAACCCTCTACTGCAAAAGTTATGTATCTGTGAATGGATCCTTTAAAACCAAAATCACTTTTAAATGGTATTCAATTGCTGATAATGTCACATTTTCACTCTCAAATTGCAAACATTCGTCAGCTTCAGGAGGGCTTTGCCTCCGTGACTCCCCTGCCCCCAAAAGACCGTTACCCCTGTACCCCAATTGGGGAAGGACCCTCAAACCCTTTATGGAACCCTCTTTTCTAAAGTTATTGATCCGGCTATATAAAGCTATGGAATTGGAGAATTAAAACAGAAGATATTTTATTATTAAAATGTGAACATGAATGACAATGCGTTAAAAAAATCCAACACAGACAAGACAAAAACAAAAGTAATAGATATAGAAAGAAATAGACGCTCTGCCCCTCAAACTCTTGGCTGGTAAATAGGGTTTTAAGCATTACGCCGCCCTTAGTTTCAGAGCAATGGTGGTATTAAAAACAATGTTCTGAAAATCCGGAAAGCCATACTGCATCTTTCGGCTAATCTTGATTCGGAGGTCCTTTTTTTATCCTTGCTCCTACGATTATGGAATCACTACATGGAAAAGAAAAAAATAGGCAGAATCTGAAAGTGGAGGAATGAATAATGATCGACTCGAAAGAAGGTGCATATGTGTTCACTGAATGGCCAAATGGCGCTAAAAAACACTCATTTCCCACAGGAGCGCTCTGCTCAAACTTCAAGGCAGCAGCAGTAAGTGCTCTTGAACAAGAAGCCCTCACGGTCAAATACACTTCTCCGCACTCAACAAACCGAACTTGTCTTCCTCTCCGATGCCAAATCTGTTCAACAGGGCCTCTACAGTCACAAAAAACTCCCCAATCCAGCGCTAACCACGTTTCTGTCGAACATAGCCCAGTCAATAGCAGAGGATTCCTGGACACTGTCAAAACCCAGGCAATGAAATTGGTGACAGACTGGTTGAAAAAGGAAGTTCAATGATGCAAAGAGCACAGAAATATGACTTCAAGAGGCCAAAACGCTAATCACAGCAAAAGTCTGACCTAGATTGAAAGAGAATCACCAATCCTACAACAAACAGAATCACTATCGCCACCTGAACAGGCAACACCAAAGCTCTTAATCTTCAGATAACGAACACGACACAACAGAGGAAGCACATGATTACAAAACTTTAGGTCGGAGAGACTCCCGATCGCTTATGTTGATCTGGGCTTCAAACGACAGAGCACTTATGAGTCGTATTCAAAGCTTTTAGTCCTATGAAACTTCCTCGTTCATCGAGACAAAGGGTATTTATGTATGCTCCAATGTTTGAAAACAAGACGTGATGAAAAATAAAGATAATGCACAGTTATTATCTATATCAAATTGATGATAATGATAACTTATATACAAAAATAACAAAATGATAACGCTTAAATGGCGATGACGCAACCATGAAATTTTTGGAAAAAAAAACCTGACAAACAAAAAACTGCACTTGTGGTTGAAGAACTACGCAGCCCTGTGCTAATATTTCTCAATATGAGCTTAGCGACATGTTCCTCACTTTGGATATCTACATGTCTAAAACAGGAATGAATTTGAATTGATGGCTTCTCCGCAGACCTTAAGGAGAGGCTCTTTTCCCCGAAAATGTTTTAGTAAACGACCAAAATATATAATCTGAAAAAAAGGAATACGAATTCAAATTTCTACCATCGTATTATTTAAGCGATTAAGGAGAGAGCGAGAAACAGAAAGAGGACGGAGGGGCAGGTGACGTTTTTAGAGACTGATAAAAGGAAGATTAGGACATTCTAATTGCAACCAAAAAAAAATTGTTAAGGGTTGTAATTTTTTCGGTCTGTAGTAAATTAGTTCTGGTATTTTGTAAGAAAACAGAGTTAGCAAAAATATTCTTTTTTTGTCATAAAAACACTTTCACATAAACCCTTTTTACGCTTTAGATGTGAGGATGAAAAGATATATTCATGCCTTTAAAAAGTCTCTTAAGCCAAATCGTTGATTGAAAGGTAAAGAGCATTCTTTAAAAATGATCTTACATATGACGTGAATCAAATCGTCAAATGCATAAACCGAGATACGTGGGGCAAATTTTAGAAAAAATGACACTGGGGCACTTTTATTACAGTCCGAATATAAGACGTGGGGAAACCGAGGGGCTTTTCTCTTTTCATAGGCGTGAAGAGACGAAGGAATTGGCTGTCGAGAGTTAATGTAGCTCTGGACTTGGAAAGGCTGATATTTTTATCTAGTTTGTTTACTTTTAACAGTCAGTCAAATTATTAAAATGGCCCCGGCTAGGCCTATTATAGTTTAACAGTGATTTACTGTTTAAGCTTTATTGACCCTTTTAGATATAGCGATTTTGAGGGTTTCGAAAGTTTCAGAACATTGTTTACAGTAAGTTGTTAGATTGTTATTTAGAGACTAAAAAAGCTTGAGATACCATTAGAACCTCCGGAGATGTTTATGTATTAAAGAAGTGGTCATCGAGAGCTTTTAATTCGTCAATGTTTTTGGCCAACTGTGTTTACATGAGACTGTAGCTTCATGTATATGGCATGGATTGTTTGTGTAATATTAATCTAAACCACCTGAGTATTACATAACTTATATTTTCTGGAAGCTTTAAGCCGTGTGTGGATTGTTGAAGAAATCACTGAGAGATAGACCGCCGATGTTAGTGAGCTTGTAAATCTTAAGAATCTCAGAAATGTATTTTGATTGTCTCGAACTGTTCTATATTTCAATTAATAAACTTTCCGTTCAATTTTCGGTTTCCTGTTTCCGATTCCTGTTCTTAAGTTTTAGACTAGACCAATAACTGGATAGCAAAGCTGCATTCGTGACATTCACTTCTAGTGAGGCGTAAGGACTCAGGCAATGGCGCGAAGCAACCAGACAGACACATCCGCTGGTTTCTTGTGAAGTTTTCTGCGGGCAGCGGGTGAAAATGCAGTTCAAAACTCTTGTCACGCGTTTGATTTTTTGAAAGTCAATATCATATTTGGAACCCGAGTATCAAAATTAAGAAAACCGGTGCGTAGGAGACCAGCTTTGATGCTCCATTTGAACAAAATTGTTAAATTTACCAAATCATTCCTTTTGTATCATGGCACTGAAGTTTTTTTTTCTTTTGCAAAGTCATCTCTGCATAAACAGTAATATTTTTTTACAACAATAGGCGTTAATTAGGGCTATCTAGCTAACTAATTATAATTTTTCTTTTTTATGTATTCTCTTCGTTTCTCTTTTTAAGTCAGTTTGTCTGCCTGTCTGACTGCCTGTCTTTTTTTTTCTCTTTGCATCTGTCTGTCTGTCTCTCCGCTTTGTTTTTTTT
>BLXT01006878.1:82288-93247 GCA_019648995.1 Plakobranchus ocellatus | reverse complement strand
GGGGGGGGGGGGGGTGGAGCGTGGAATTGGGAGAGAGGAGGGAGGGATAAAAAGAGGCATGTAGACCAAGATTGACCAAATAGAAAAGGAAATTAAGAAGAAAAAAATTATGCTGATATATAGATGCGATTCACCCACTGTCTTTTTTTTATGCATGTATTATAAAGAAATATTTTGTTCAGGTTTCCCATTTTTTATCTTTTACATTCATTAAAAAAATTTTGATATTTTTTCATTAATTTCAAAGCCATCCATTCAGTGCAATACAGTCTATAGACTAGGATATTTTAAGATATTTATAGATCTTTCACAAAGTTCAAAATTGAAGAAAAGCACTGCATCAAAATCATTTCCTTACCACCGATATAGTTTGCATAAAATACTACATCATTGGTCGGAGACTTTGCAAACTACTGAGAAAAACTTTAAAGCAAACTACTGCGCCCATAGTGTTATCTTCATCCAATCTTATTAAATAAACGATTCTGCGCATCCACAAACATTTTCCCCATGAAAGCAAACTTAAGCGTATTTATTCAATGACATGATAGATTTAGGTCTGTCCATTTCCCCATTTATCATCACAAAATTTCTCGCGTTCCAATCCAAGAGGAGATTAATTTATCCGTCAATATAATTCATCTTCAATCCTGAAGTGACTAGTAGTAGGTCTAGATCTACTAGTGACCTATTTTTTAGACGATAAAAATGTATCTTTTTGATATGATAGAGTCTTAACTGCATGAGGTAAGAACACCGAACAAACTAAAAGATAACTTCAGCTTTTTACAGTAATAAGTCTTAGGAATGTTAGAACTTTTTCAACACAAATAAAATAAATTGAAGGCTAGGAAAGGAAGAGGGTTACAAGCTCTGCGTAAAACAGAACCTACGAGAAACTTACGAATGTCTTGATTTACAACATACTATACATAAGTATGCGCTTTCCTCTAAATATACATATATATATATATATATATATATATATATATATATATAAATTCTATGTTTACATTTCTTTAAAAATATAATTTTCTTCACTGATTTACCCTATTAGTTCTTGTCGAGCGTCCAAGGTTTTACATACCTCCAAAACAACCACACAATAAATCGGTGCATATGAATAAAAGCATTTGCGTATCGTACACCCATCTTCCTTTTAGTCGTTCTTATCTAATCAAAAAGCAAACTTTGGTATTCCGTTGCGCTTAGGAAGATTCCGCAGAATTTATGGACGGCAGTTTTATTGGAAAGTTATGAGAATGTACGAGATATTTATCAGTTTCGCTTCATAAAGAAGCCATTTAAAATCAGTAGAATAATTACTTACAGGCTTGTATAAATATGTTTTAATCATCAGAAGCATGTAAGTCCACATGTTCTATTGCTGAGTGATTGTTCAGTCGGCATTCTCTTAACCTAAAGGAGGAACAAATACATGTTTTTCACATTACTAAACAAAACGAAAATTATAATAAGTTCTAAATATACATGATTATGCCTGATAAAATAAATCTGCCTCTCAGGTTGGTGTTTCATTTAAAACTTTTTTTTTTTTTTAAACCACGTTTATTTTTTTGGCTTCCCCTTAGTTTTAACGCAGAACTTTGTAGATGCATTTTGTAAAAATAATGTATTACCGGGGAAAGGTAAAAAAGTGGATAAAATTCCGTTGCAAGTAAGACCGAAAAAATAAGACATTATCATAATTGGAAGTTGTGCAACTTCCAAAAAGTGAACGCAAATTAATGTTCTAAATTTCAAAATTCGGTTTCTCAGAAATGGTACATTTAGAAATTAAACTTTTGATGAGTGCTTTATCCATGTTTTAGTTAATCTATTAGAAAATCTATTCATTCCAAATGTATCATATGTTATTAAGTTTCACATAATATTTGAACCAACTTTCTTACACCTTTTCTCTTTATTTAATCAGGCATAGCGATCTACTACATGATAAAAGAAATGAAACCTAAATCAATTTCACTTAAGAATTCATTTTACAAAAATAACTTCCCTCTTGGCTAAGAATGGTCTCTGTTTGAATCCATACAAAACTCACCTCTTGTTAGATCCACGTGAAGAAGAGGGAGTAATATTTTTTTAATTGCGCCTATTACCCTCGAGGCTAACTTCAAAATAAGTGCAGATTTGTTTGCTCTTCTTCTTTTTTGTTATATTAATTTGTAATAGAAATAGCTAATGTGACTAAAATCAATACCATGAAAATGCATGATATAAAACCTATATAATACAATTTATTATTTTGACATAACAATACATATAATGAATCTTTATGACCAAATGATTGAGGATAACGTGGTTTTGGTTCAATTCAGAATCGATGAATTTGAGATCTTGTTATAATTGATATTCTCATTTTAGAATCCCTTAGGTAAACAAAATAGTTTGGTAATAAGCAATACGGTCATGTTATGATGCGTTCATCCTGGGTTTTATTTGCGCAATGATTAAACTGTTAGAGGATCACACAGGCATAGAAGATCCCTGAATATTGTTCCAGCTGAACACGAATCTAATTTAAGTGAGTTTAACCTTAAAAAAATCACCTTTAAATCTCCATAGAAAAATATAATGATCGGATATATTTTTACTAGTCGGTTTCCAAGATAGAAAAACAGTCAATACAAACAAATTTATCCATATTACTTTCTCAAATATGTCCAGAGTGGAAATTTTTAATTTAGTTTCACCTTTTTTCTAATACCGTGGTAATTCCATTTGTAAAGTTTACAAATAGGGTGATAGCAATAATTTATTATTTGAGCGCTATTATATTAGGATGGGAAGAGCTTTAGGGATTTTAAACACTGCTGGAGGTAACCAATACGTTATTATTCGCAACCACTACCATACCCAAATAATCAGGTTTCCTTCAAATTAACATCATTATCATTATTTTCGATAATCAAGAGTATTAGCTGACATGGCATCCAACATGGTCTGAAAAGTTCCATGTCTTGCTCTAGCTTTCTAGTTAAAGCTGGGTTTTTTTCTTCTGTAGCCAGTGGCTGATATTGCCTATCTACCTTATACTGATTAACTTGTCCTTGTTTTTCTCTCTACCTTTGCTTTCAGAATATATTATAATAATGTTCCAAAGTGTTAGGAGGTGTTTGTCAAATTGATTTTTTTCTATATCAAAATAAAAAATGGATAAAAACTTGCAATTTTGCAAATGGAATTAATTTGCCCGTTTTTATTTTTTGATTTTGTTTTTTTTTTTTTTAATTGCAGTCAAATGTTGTGAAAATCAATTGCTGTCGGATGTTTACTTCAAACAGAACAAAAATATTTCAGAAAGTGTTGCTGATATCAAAATAAAATGCATACTTTCTATAGAAAATTTGATATCCTTATATTCACATAATAACACATTACTTTGGAGACTGAAATATCTAGAGACTTTATATATTCATGCCAGCAAACTTTGATCAAACATTGAAACCTAAAAAATTAATTTTAGTTTTCATGCAATCAAGGGGGCGTCGGTGCCACACTGGCGAGTCCGCCCTGAGATCTGCAGGGACCCTCTGTCGCGAGTTCGAGCCCCACTACCTGCGTCCCAGCCTGACGGAGGGCCTAAAAGCCTGAGATCACCTTGTCGTGGAATGACTATATACAAAAACAAAATAGAACAAAAAAAACAGTCATGCAAACAATATTATTGGTCTTCAAAAAAGGACTTTACTCAGAGAAAAAACGAATGGACATGAGCATCGTTTTTATATTGAGAGGAATACTAACTTTGAATGAATAAAATGAGTGCTTAAAGAAAATTTAAACAAAACTTGAGTCTCCATATCCCTCCCACTTGATTAAAAATTTCAACGATGAGAAAATGCCAAGAGAACTATCCCGGTGGAGAGGTCAAACAATGGAGCCAAGAAATTTGGAAAAGGAAGAGAAATGCAGGGAAAGAGAGGTAGATAGAGAGAGAAAGAAAGGGGGGGGGGGGGGTATTTAATCTATTCATATAAATATACACACACATATATATATAATTTATATTTATTAATCAAACATAATATAATATTTCCGCTTAGGTTACTGTTGAGACTGAACTCACTCTGATTTAAACCATCTTACACATGAACCAATCCAGGAAAAAAAGAAACGAAAACGGCAGCTCTACTCTGTTCCAGTCGACGCTGTTTACTTTGTGTTCTGCCTGACGTTCAACAATGATACACAAACGGACGCATCAGGTTACAGTCAAGCAGAGATACAGTATTGTTTCTGACACTCATAGCACTCTGAAAATAGGTTGTGAAGCGGTGTTCCTGGTCTGCACAAAAACAAATCTGTTCCTCTGTTTGGTGGGTGGCTGATGTGCAGGTTCTTGTCCAAATAACCTGTTGGCCCAGCACTGAACACCAGGAGTCGGTGATTTCTTTTTTTTAAACATAGGCCAACAAAACATTCAAAATAGCTTTTTACCTAACAAGATTTGGAATATGTCATAAACTAATGGGGTAACTTGTTTTTCCCTCAGGCTCTCTAGAGTGACGGAAATGGTGATTTTGCTTTTAGAAATAACGAATAGAGCTGGTTTGTAAATTTTGAAAATGATTTTAAAAATGCTTAAATTCTGGAAATTTTTAGCGGTAAGAAATGGAGAGCAGTTCGTGCCCAGCCTACTTAAGTGCAATGGTTGTCTATATCTTCATACAGTTTGACTTAAAAGACAGAAGCCGACAACAGGCAAAAGCCGTTTTCTGGCAGTAAAATTTGCAGAATTAAGACCGGTCTTTACGGTTCTTTAGTTATTTGCAGGATGAGTTTTTCCATAGATGAAACTTTTTGTCAATATACCTCAACTTCTCAAGAATATTTATAATATACGCCTGCAGCTACAGTACAGATTTTAGATATAATCTGTATTAGTATAACATGTGAGATAATGTTTCATTTCACTCCTTAGTCTAATATCCCCGAACGCGACAGGGCCTGGTCCCTCAGCTCATAGACGTAGATAGAGTAGGGTCTCCTTTTCTCTGCCTCATGCCTTTCTTAACGGTTGTCTTTTATCTATATTGTTTCTGCCTAAGGATCATATAATTAAAACTAGCCTCTTCGTCTCAACCACGAAAATATCCATTATACTAAAATAACCAAAACTACCCACAACATTGTGCCACAACACATTCAATTTCAGAAGCGGATAGGATTCAAGCTCTTAATGTAATATACAAATGTCCAATAATGGAGCTTCATTTATAGCACGTGCAAAGCAATAGAGCAACACAGATGACTGTGGTGCTACATGGGTTATTGTACAGAATGAAGCATGAGTGTAATACGTAAAAAAAAAGTGGCAATGTACGAGAAAAAACCTGTGGTCGAAAGTGTACAATAAGTATGGATGCAACTATAATATCAAACTGGAGATTTCGAGCACATCCACTAGGCCGGCCATTCGAGATGGCAAATACGCGGTTTGAGACAAGCTTGTTTAAGGAAAGCAGACGGAGGTTTTACTGAAAGGCCAATAAAAATTATAATTCTTGAATCAAAAAATGTAATGTAGACTCGGACCTGGTAGTGTTTGACGATGCTGCAGGAAAGAAGACAATATCTACCGAAGATTCCAAAGACAAAGTCAGAAACTTTATCAGCACTGGCAATGAACAAAAAATTATACAAATGATCCTTAAACATACAATGGTAGTTGGAGGAAATGAAATTAGGGCCTAATAGTTTAAGAATAAAACCGCCAACTCAAACTTATTTGAACATATTATACGTACTTAAGTTTCGCACTTTGGCTTTATCGCAAAAAAAATTACGATCACAGAATAATACATTAAACAAGGATTCGACTTTGAGATTGCCTTTATTTTTTATGATGAAGCAGCATGCGGGCGAAATGTTGTATGCATGTTCTGTGTTATTCAAATTTGTCTTCAGTTTGAGTTAGCAGGTGTATTTTTTTCACTATATCAGCACGAGCAAAAAAAAATGTTTTAACAGCCTATCTTATTATACATTTAATCACGTTCTATGATTTTACGACTTATTGGAATGATATATCTTATATATATATATATATATATATATATATATATATGTGTGTGTATGTGTGTGTGTGTGTGTGGGTGTGGGTGTGGGTTACTTATTTATGAACTCGTAAACTGAAAGGGTCTTCATGGTTAAAATGATAAGATTAATGTATGGCATAAGAGAGTCAAAATGAAAGCTACGCCATTCAAGATAAAATGACGAAAATGGTCGCCTTAGATTTAGAATAAACATTTAAGGATGGCAGGAAAACCAGATAAGTCTGTATGGCTGTGTGAGATCGTGTCAGTGACCGAAATGTTTACTATATAAATCATCCACTGTAAAACGTTCATCTGGCCATTTAGCATTCAACGCTTCTAGTCTTGTTGTACCTAGATCCGTCGAGGTTCTCTACGTCGTTTTGGGAAGTCTGAAAAAACTATTTGACGTCATTACCACTTCTGTACACTCTGTGGATAAATGAACGCTCACAATTGGGAAAAAGAAATGTAAAGTTAACAAGATACAACCTGAAAGCAAAGTTTGAATGTCATGATTTGTTAAAAGGAATTGAAAATTCAAAATTTAATTGTATTGCCCTGAAGAGGACTGTGGTAATCAAGCCGTTAAGATTAACGGTCCTTCTTTAAAGTGTCTTTAATTAAAGAAAACAATCTTTAAATTTTTTTAAATCTTCAATAAAGGGCAATAAAAAAATGGCGACTTCCAAGATCCATTTTCGTCCAGTCTGTAAGGATAATCTTTTCCATAACAAGATGCTTACAGAATGTTGGTGTCGTTAAACCATAATCTGTTATCCTTGTTTACATTCAAAGCTTAAATTTACTGCTATAGCTACAAAATGTTTATATGTGTTTTATAGGAGGTTCTGTCCATTATTATTAAATCAGCAATGAAGTTTACCTCGAATAGGAGCACGCACTGTTTTTTTTTTGTTTTTTTTTATCACAAAATTAACTTATTTAACTTAACCCACTAATGTCATTAATGACTTCCGCACAATGAGTGGGCATTAGCTGATATTGGAGACAAGTCTCAATGGTTTTAAGATGATAATAATTACTATCTCGCAGTTTTGAGTTCTTAAAATAATAAACAGCTCCTAACTAAAGTCAAAACTTTGCATGCATTAATGAATTTTCAATGGAATGTGATGAGAATAAATCTCAACACTGGTGTATAATCTTCTCTTAAATATTTATATCTTACGGCGTTCAGGTAGTAGCTTTATCTTGCCGGAGCGGAAATCGTGAAGATAATATTTGTCCCTTAAAATAGAGACGCTACTGCTGACTCGATTTCTCCCGTTGAACATAAACATTCTACGCTCTTGTTGTAACTAAAAACAGCTCCTCCATAAATGAATTATATCAAAAAGAGAGTTTAAATTGTGAAACAAAGAATACAATGTGCAATCAGATTATTTGGGCTTAAATATTAGGGAGATATCCAGGTTGTAAATGCTTTATCCTCACCTGCAATGACAGCATCATTTAAAGTTCATGCTAAAAGGTCATAGGTTAGTTTTTTGGGGTTTTTTGAAGTTTTTTTTTTCCTTGGTACTCTACATACCAACATAACCAAGATAACATAGAGCAATTGTTATAAAGCAATGAGGACTTTATTTTTAGGATAAAGCTTAAAAAAAAACTATTTAAATATTCCATGGAAGAAAATTGAATGACTAAAACAAAAAAAATCAAGACAAATGATTAGATGTGCGTTTTATAAGCCTACTTTATTTACTTTTTAATATAATCATTTTTCTGATGAAGAACTGCTTTCAAACCCATGAAAGCTTGCTGAATATTAAAAAATTTAGAAAAATGACAATACGTCAATAAAGTGCTCTTATATTTTCCCCTTAAATTGTGCAAAACCAACGAGTAATAGCAAACATTAGTAAGAAATATCAGCTTGAATCATATCTAAACAGAACAAAAATTCAAGACAAATACAAATGGAAATCTAAAAAATGAGTGATTCGTATCCAAACATATACCTAAAGACTGTAGAGAAAAGCGTTTTTTCGGAGCAGCACTTTCATCTTGTTTGCCTATGTCATATTATAATTGTTTAAAAAGGTGTTCAGCGATACTTCGTGCAGAGACTACCCATCCCTCTCCTTTGCAAGCCAGATCAAGGTTCAATAGCTTTAACCTTATTGGCTGCAGCTGAGGCTAATTTTGTTATCAGGAATGCTCAATCACAGGGAAAGTAGCTATTGTTTAAAAGGATATCTGGTTTCAAATAATATTTATTTTGAAAGGTAATAGGTAACAATTATGGGGGTAGGTCAAGAAAATCTTGAATTTCACATGTTTTTTGTTTTTGTTTTTTTGCTGTATTCAAAGGCATAATGCTTCTATAATGATGAAAACATTATAAACTGTATATGTCAGGTATTAAGTACAAAGAAGTATATTATAGATGTAGTAGATTGACACGTTCGTGAATTCGATCAGTTTTTTTTTTTTTCACCTCACTCAAATTTCTCAAAACGGCACAGTAAGTTGGGTTAATAAACCAATCCATCATTCATTTTGAAAGATAGAAAAAGGAAAGGAAGAGCAGTGTTTTTTTAGCCTTTCGATCCTTAATGCACGTGCAATCTACCCTTTCATTTACCCTCTTACTCTGCAAAATCCTATGTGAATTGGTTATTTGTTGCTCCAAATGAAAGAGAAAAAATCTGTCCCTTTTAGTGGAAAACTCGTTATAACCTAGGAACTTACTCGTGTCAATGTCATTAAAAAAAGAAGAAATCCTAAATTTGGCCAGAACCAATTATTCTTTCATCTTTAGTTGTGCTGTGTGGATTAAACCAAACCGCTCAGCTTAATTATTTTATTATCGTTGGCAAAGACGTGCAGGAAAGTAAAGAACAATAATTGTTTTCCCAAGACTTGGAATGTCTAACATTGTCTTTGAGGTGCGTAAAGTTCTTTTTTTTTAAGCTCTTCACAGACTGTCTCTTAAAATATACTTTATTGACTGCGCTTATGGTTTATTTTCTGCATATTTTCGTAATATTCTTTTCATTTTACTGGTAATAGCCTAGTTTTTTTGAGACGCTTCGTTTCTTGCTCATATGTTTAAATGCAGAAATGTTATTCCATTTACAATCGCTTGAAGCTGGTACTAGTTCTATAATAAATGACTTTGAGCAAGGAAAAAAAACCGAAACTTTTAATATCTTTGAGAGGATGAATCACTGTAATCTTATAATTCTATATTTCTATTAAAGATATTTGTAGATTTTTACTACTAACTGTCAATAACGACCAATTTCGATTTTCTGTCTTAAAAAGCGTAGATGATTTTAAGAATGGCACAAATAGTTGCGAATTTCGAAACACTTTCGTTGGTATTTTTATTTCTTCAGAAAAAGAAGTAGAAAAGCAAACAAAAGAAGGAAAACACCTGCTTAATCTTCCATTCACATCAAATAATTAAACATTCGAAGATAACACCAAGAGATCTTCGTTTTGATATCTAAAAAAATAAACTCAAATGAGCTTAAACGTCTACTTACATGAGCATAGAATTAGTATTAACGCAACCTTTTTTTTACCCTTGGTACTATAGATCTCAAGATTTGCGCGTCTCCTTCTTAAACAGTTTTAGATCTTTCATTGTACATTATTTTTTTCCCTGCAATTTTAAATTATCGCATCTCTCTGTAATTTCCTTTTCACACACATACACTCTTTCTTTTCCTATCATTGTTGCATCAGTGAATCCGCCTTGAAATCTGCAGTGACCTGTTTATCCTGGGTTGAGTTGAGTACGCCCGCCTACTACACTCTGAAAAATGCCTATAAGGAATAATATTACCTTCTTATAGACCTTCTGATCACCTCTTTTTTTATCCCTTTCGATCTATTTCACTTAGATTTTTCGTCTACTCTGTTTTGAGTCTTTAGTTTTCTTGTGTTCTACCTTTCACTTTTTTGTTACACACCTTAAACAGCTTTTACTTTGTACTGAATGTATCCATCCATCAGTCAACATTATTCTTTTAAAGTCTTTTATATGGCACAGTCTCTAACCCTGCTTCTCTAACCCGTCAGATACCAATTCAATCATCCTTTGTTTGCGAGGGCGTTGAATGGGTAAGGTTATGCGAAGTTCATTTAAAATCTGGAGAAATCTTGCCGTCGTAAGCTCGAGACCGTCATGGACATTCGTCCAGAAAGCACGAGATCACCAACCTAATAACGACCACCCTACATAACAAAAGCACAAAATATCGTCACGGATTGACTAGAGTCACTGATCACACAAGTATGGCCCAAAATCTTAAAATGGCGTCAGTGCAATTTAAAATTGTTCGACACAAGTTAAACTCTTTCATAATTTTGTATTTACCATTGCAATATCATCGTAGAACGCAAATATTAAGTCCTCACAGGTACAGTCAACGACGTTATGAGCTTCTTAAACAGAAGGACTGCGATCAAAAACGGACAAAATGAAAAGCTGATCATCTCTAAAGAATGAAGTATAATGAATATGGCAATAACTGAAAGAAGTACAAATTATGTGAGTTGCCATCGCCTTTCTTTCACAAGGACGTTGAAAATCGCTCTCAAGAGAAATACAATGTCATGAAGGCTCTTCCATTTATCAGGTCAAAGTGCTTTGACCAGAAAAGAGAATTTGATTTTAATCGAACTGGACGTTCATCACTGTCTGGTTTTTTAACTTTATGTAAAAAAAAAACAAAAAAAAAAACAATAAAATGAATTTAAATTGTCTATTGGGAAATTGCTTTCAAATAAATGTAAAGTTTTTTTCGCACATTAAAAATCTTGTTTCGAAACCATAGTCTAAAAGTTAGGAGACATATTTTATTTTTGTACTGGGCTTATATTGAGGTAATCTTTTTTTTTTTTTTTTTTTGGGGGGGGG
>BLXT01006878.1:2261-15572 GCA_019648995.1 Plakobranchus ocellatus | reverse complement strand
GAGAGAGAGAAAGAGAGGGTAAGGGGGATGGGAGAGGTAATTCAATATTTTTTTTTTAATTTAGACTCTTTTTGTTGTTCTCATTTGTATTGAACTTGCCTTGAAAATGTAAGAATGAGAATAATTGTTACTTCTTAGAAATGGTCTATCATGTTGAATATATGAGGTTTTGTTGTTTGATTGGCAGATGTATTCAAATCTTAGCATGGCTTGACCTAAAGCTGTGTGCTTATCATTACTATCCTTTATCGACAAAATGAAATGAAAAACGTTTTGACAACGTTATCATTTTGTACAGTGAGGTCTACCAGTAATCTTTACGGGATCTGTATGTAAAAAATTTGATTTTCTCCTTTTTTTTTAACTGCCAATATCAGCAAAGGTCTTGAGCCTGTTTCACTTGGAGACCAAAAAAAACCCCAAGATTTCATATCCTTTATGATTTTTTAAAATGTTTTTGCTTGTAAACTAGTCTCAAAGATTGGAATATTTATGAATGAATGTTCGTATTCATGTAAAATACTTCATTATAATGAGCTTGCCTTTGACATTATGAGAGTTTAGTGTTTTATAGCAGTTTTATGAGCTAAAAACTTGGCGATTGTTTATGCTAAATATGTTTCCATACATTGGAATGGGAAAAATATATTGCTTATGAGAAATAAAAAAAAAGGATAACCGCTGGGATTGTAAAGTAGATATAAGGGCCGAGAGTCTGTTAAAGTATGTTTTCTTTACAGTGATCTCAGGCTTTTAAGACCTTGTCAGACCAGGGCATCAATGACAGGATCGAGCTCGAACCTGTAACAAAGAAGTCCATTTGGATTTCAGGGCGAGTTCGCCATCCATTACCATAACAACATTACTAAGCGGGGTGGCAAATGAATAAAAATCAAATAAAAGGGAAAAAAGAAAGAAAAACAACCAGGGGAAAGCCAGTAGGAGAAAGTAGACATAATTCGTTTCAATATAATAGACCTAGATACGAAACAGCGGAATGGCCCATAACTGTGACTTTAATTTTATTTTTATTTATTTATTTATTTTTTTTTTTTGTATGAAAGGAAAATAGATCATGTTGTCTTGGATGAGTGGGACTGATTTATGAAGTGCAATATTCTAATAGGTGTAAATTATTGCATATGATTTATTTTACATGTTAAATTGTGTGACATTGATGGAAACTATTTATTCATAATTAAATTAAACATTTTGTTTCTTGGTTTTATGTCAATAAAATATTACGCCTCTCTTTTGATTGATTTCTTAGTCTTCATTTGAAAACTTTAAATAATCGTTTTCTTCTCTTTTTTTTCTGGCCTACATTAACATATCTCTCTCTCTCTCTCTCTCTCTCTCTCTCTCTCTCTCTCTCTATCTCTCTCTCTCTCCCCCTCCCTCCCTCCTTCTCTCCCTCTTTCTCTTCCTTTCTCTCTCTCCCTCTTTTTCTCTTTTTATCTCTCTCTCTCTTCTCTTCTCTCTCCTTCTTCTTTCTCTTTTTATTCTTTTTCGTTCTCATACTCTTCATGTGTGTGTGTGTATATATACATATATGTAATGTATAGGCCTATGTCTCTCCTTTATCTATTTCTCTATCTCTCGCTTTTCTTTATTCTTCGACGAGTATCTTAGTTTTTCGAACTTTATTTATAGGAACTCTAATATCGTTTTCACACCAATGAATTCTCCTTTTTTCTGCAATAGACATTTTTATTTTTCACTAAATTACCTAGCGGTGTACTTTTCCTAAATGCCTCACCCGTTTTCAAAATACAGATTCTTTGGGACACTGCATATTAGCATCTTCTCACTATGTTCTTATATGGAAACTCAAAATGTTTTTGATGAATATTTTCTTGCCATCTTTATTCCCTAAACAGCAGTTTCAGATTATGTATATGTATGCGTTCGGTCGTAAAAGTTCTCTGATGAAGGTTTACTATTTAATATGAATATTCATTTTCTAAAATTAACTTCTGTTGTGATCTTTCTCTTTTTTTTTTTTTTTAAATTTTTTTGCCTCTATCTCTAGCTAAAATTATTAAAGAAATTTATGTTTTCAATATAACAGTCCGACTATATCGGCACGTATTGTGTTTGAATAATTGATAAATGGCTTGGATCGATACTCCTTTGCTTTATTTACAGTTTAGTATCGCCTTTAACTGAACCTTGATTACACTTGTATTTTACTTTTTAATTTCAATGATTTTTATTCTAAAGATAAAACTCTGGTTGATAACATCTTAGTATTCACAAGAAGTTATGAGAACATCCATTATAACTTCCTCAATGGATCTATTCTATTTCTTTGGCTTGGCTTTTACTTAATTCTCAGGGGATGGTGCGTCGAAAGAAGCTTTTATCTTTTCTATAACACCAACACTCCCAAAAGTAATATTACATATATGAATTAAAACAAAAATTGCATTGTTTCTCTAAACAGAATACAGAATGAGAGAATTTGGCATGTGAAATTAAAATGTAGCATTTGCTAGTTGGTGTCATTTATTTTGGAATCCATTGGTTGAAAAAAAAAAACAGTAAATTTTTCTTATTCTTGAATCATAAACTCCTGAAATCCTGTCGGCCCAGCTTTTCAGAGACTTTAAACGTTAACTAGATTTTACTGAACCAGTTCACTTGAGTATGGTTTAAAAGTAACTCATATAAAGAGCAGATAAAATGAAGGAAAGGGATATGAGCTGTTCAGTCTAAAGAATTCATTTAGACCTGCAAAAGAATGCCATTTTTGTGAGAGATCAAGTGTTTTCTTTTCGGCACAGATAACTTCCTCAATCAATTACAAACAAAAATAGCACAATGTTTTTTTCGACAGAATTCAACTTTGATTTAATGACTTTATCAAATCCACTGAAAGTTACCATATCAACCTGAAAAGAAAAACTTCTACAACTAGTTAAGATTCTCATGAGTTTATTTTTTAAAAAAGGTAAAAACTAGATTTTGAAGATCCCGCAATAAGCTTATTTTTTTATCCTTTCTATTTTTTCTTCGCAATTATGATTTTCTCCGGCCTACTTCTTGCCTTCATCTATCCTTCACATTTTCTGCCTACATTTCTCCCATCTCCTGCGTTAAGCAGATCTGACGCTCATTGCAAGGGAGAGAACGCTTGGAACACAGCGTGAGTCAAGGCAGAAGAATCGAACAATCCATTAACAGAGGTGTAAATACCTTGTCATTTAGCAAGAATAAAGCATAAGGTTTCTCCATCAGCCAAGAAATGAGAAAATTATTCTCTTTCTATTCTTTATTTAAGTGATCTTTTTTTCTTCTTCTTCTGATTTTGCACACCCAAAAAAGAAAAAAAAAGAAAAGCGTAAAATTTTGGTCCATAACGATGAGAATTCTTTTTTTAATTCGAAAGAAAGACATATTTTGTCATCTTTAACACAGCAGCTTTCTTAAATATCTTGTGCATCGAAATCTTTTTTTCCCTTTCTTTTCCTTTTTTAAAGATTCTATCCAGAACCATTTATGCCACCCGTGAGAAAAAGGCAATCGACAATTTTAGAAAGTGTTTGAAAGTGCCTCATGAAATTGAAGTTCGCAAGTATCGCAAATTATTAAGAAAAAATAAATATCTTAAACTGTTTTAAATTTGTTTTCAATCGAGAAACTAGCGTGGATATTTAGTCAAACATAGTACTTGGCAAAACATGATCAGATTTTTCTTAAACTACTATACGCTTACTATCGTGGATGTAACTACCTTGCCGAGAACAAAATTTATTTACGAAAAAAAAAAAAGTTTAAAAATTACGGGCGCTGATAAGTTTTCCAGCTAAAAAAAAAAAAACCAGGTGTTAAACACTAATTTCCGAGCGTTTCCTTATGAGTTAGTGAAGAAGCCAGGACTCTAATCGCCAGATGTTGCAAGTATCAGCATACCTGCACCTCTCGACACCGCACCGAAGTGGAGAAGGGAAATTTTCATCTTTATAATAAAAATCGTAACCTACTACTTTATTTTACTCTTCTTAACATGTAACACTAATTTCGATAAAATTCTGACAAACTGATGCAAATTGTTGAACATATTATATGAGGTGAAAATTAAATGCAGTTTAATTGTGTAAAACAGTATTGCTTATTATCTCGGGCATACTTATCAACTGAAAACAGAGCGCGCAAAGTTTTTTCCTATCACATATTTACTTTTCTCTATGTATAGAAAAAACTGTGGGATGAAAACTATAGTATAAAATAAATTCTCTGATGAGCCCTTTGACAAGATGCTGATTTGTGCAGAATTTTCAGCCATGCAAATATAAGGACGAGGAAATCAATTTCTATCCCATGTTACTTATTGGATGATTTTAAACTAATAGATAGCTTCAATTTCTAAATTATGTGGAGAAAAGTCTAAAATAAATTCCATCCTAAACCAAATTTTTTTTACAGCAATCCTGAACAAATGCAGATGATATAAAACAATTTTAACGTCGCCATTATTAAATGAATGTTCTTGACGAAAATTTATTTTCCTACTCTACTAATTTAAAAAAAAAATTATCCTTAGAACATTTCCTTATTAAAATGACATCAATTTAATGAGACACCAAATTCCTCACACGATGTGTATTTATTCTTTCAAATTTCACTGTTAATTCTATGTTTTATAACAACTTTCTTTAGACCTTGAACTATTTCGAAGAAAATAAATGGTATTAGTAAAATATATATCATGCTGACATGACAGGTAACAGGAACTCAAGTTGACATGTTTTTCATAACACTATGATCACAAACATAAACTTTTCCAGACTAGTTAAACTTGAGTAAGAATGATATATGGTCTGTCCGCTTCATAAGAACATGTTCTTTGATAATATGTTTTCAAAATAAGGAGAGGGTATTCGGCCGTAAGTGCTTCGAACACCTGAGATCCTAAAAAAATCTACTCTTAGCTTCCCTTATTTTTACACAGAGCAAAAGTTACAGTAATAACAATTTTAAAGAGGATGATGGTGTCTAGTCAGACGTCTTTTTTCTTGGCCTTCTAAACTAGCTGTTTTATTACTTGGCTGTATTTTCTTCTTCCTTGCGTACTCACAATACTAGTAAATCATATCAAATGTGTAAAGCGGTGACTAGCTTCAAGTCTGCTGGGAGGTCACGACTGAAGAACCTGCATATATTAGAGGCTGCATGAGCTGCATACTATGTTATATTAGCATTCTCTGAAATCATTGACAAGTCTAAATTATATAATGGAATTATTTAGATCTCAAGTGTTATATGAGTTACCTGCAATGTTTGAAATTCTAGCATTTATACAATGCCTAGCAAATGTATAGAGCGCCTGATTGTTTTTGGCAAAGAATGAAATATCAGTTTTTATCAAATGAGTTTGCTTATTTTTCCTAGGCATTCTATACAATTCCTAGGAATTATACAGAATGACAGGTCTCAGGCAAAGTATCAGAAGAGCATAGCAAAAGCCTTTGAGATCAATACATATTTTAATATGAAATTTATATAAATGGGAAAACAAAGACACAGAACTGATATAGAAGTTACTATTTGTTACAGTATAAGGTAAGGCTTAAATAATGCTTAAATAACAATCTTCATCTTTTACACAAAACACTTCATATTTTCCCACATTGATTTCAGACATTAGCACTTCCAGAATTATTGAAGAATTGATAAATGAAAAGAGTACAATTTTGGTTTTACAAGTATCAATTGGGCAAAGTATCAGGAGAACACAGCATAGCTTTTTGACCATTATATAACAATTTTAATATAGAAGAAATAGGAAATAAACCATATGATTTTCTTCCTGAAAAAAGAAAGACAACAGAACCCAGACTGAAGTAACTATTTGTTATAGTATAAAGTAAGAGTTGAATGGCATTTGGAAATGAAGTTAACCTTCATCTTTCACACAAACAAACTTCTGAACTCCCTTTCATTTTTTTGGCCTGCATTTCAAGATTCGATTTTTATTCCTTTTTTTTTTTTGGACAGTATTCTTAATATTGAATCATATGGTGCATAAAATGCTCACACCATAATCTTCTACTTCGTTGTCATCATCGTCTCTAGTGAAATTTCCACAAATGGCATGAACGTGTCTGGTACACATTTGATATGTATGAGCACCGCTGGCTTATCAACAACACAATTTTGTTTTTCTGGCAAGGCTCACAAAGGTTAATATACAGTTCAATATCACGACTGGTAATGTTCTTCAATTTGGATGAAAATTCTTTCAGCATTCTGTTCTGTCCTCCATGACCAACAGCCAAATGGGCCTTATGAAGTACGTCAATTAACTCTGAGTGCGCCACGTAAAATTGAATGGCTAACACGCCTTCTTTCATAGGATAGATCAACTTACACTTAATTTCCACTATCATAACGATGGTCTCGGGCACAAACCTTCTAACTCCAGAGAGACTAATTTTACAGGAGGAGGAAAAACTGATTTTCTCGAACAAAACCAAAGGACTCCAAAGGTTTGATCTCATGGCTGTTTAACACATTTTAATTGGTGTCTGAGTCATGATCCATTCATTAAGGATGTTTTATGTGTTTTTCCACGATTCAAAAACAAAATTGCGTTCGCGGGAGATTCCGAAGTCAGAAGGTTTGTGCCCGAGACTATCACTAACATCATAGTGTTTCAATAGCCAATAGTCGCACGGTTCTTTCTTAATGGTCGTCTTAGCCTTCTTCACATCGTCCACTAATGTTTGGTAACTGCCTTCGGTTAAAACAGTTTTTAGCAGCTTTGGCTTTTACTTGAGAAAATCCATCGTAGAACCGTTGTTGCATGTCAAGATGGCGCGATTCCTATCATCATGCTGCACTACCTTCCGAAATGATCACGCAATCACAGGGAATTGTTACGGGAGAGCGTTTGTCGAAACACAGACAGATAAAATGCAATGATGTCATGAAAAAAAAAAACTTATGATAATTTCTAATGATAATCAGCGATGTGATCACGAAAATGTGTACTTGTGATATTCTGTCTTACATTACTTTCAATACCCACGTTCTTCGATCGCCATTTTTAAACAGCGACCCAAGCACCCCCAAGTGTGGTTGTGTCAGTTATACGCTTTGCCCTCTTAACAGAAGAGTTAGAGGCAGCAATAAAGAAAATGAAAATTGGAAAAATGGAAAAGCCACAGGATCAGATAACATACCAGTAGAAATAATTAAAGCATTAGATAATATAGGAATAGATCTGTCAACAAAACGTTTCAATGCAATACACGATAGTGATACGATTCCAGAAGATCTTTGTAAATCTGTTTTTATAGAAGTGCCTAAAACAAACGGAGCAAAGGTGAACTTCACACAAAAATGAGTTTACAAAAATCCTGTTACGTATTTTGAAGCATAGAATGCGCAAGAGTCTAAAACCTGAAATATCTCCAAAACAATTTGGCTTTATGCCTGATAAAGGGACTAGAAACGCATTAGTCACTTTGTCAATGCTTATGGAAAGGTGTATAGAAATGTAAAAAGATCTCCCCTCTGCTTCATTGATTATTCTAAGGCCTTTGACAAAGTAAAACATGTAGAGCTGTTTAGTATGCTAAAAAAATTAGAAATTAGGAAGATCTGAAAATAATAATAAAAATGTATACTGGGATCAAACTGGATCAGAAAGAATCGAAAAAAAAGATGATGATTTCAAATTAACCAAAAGAGGTGTGATGCAGGCATTTGTAATGTCTCCTGATCTTTTTAACCTATATAGTGAAATAGTCTCAAAGAATCTTGACGATAATTAAGGCTTAAAATTAAATGGAGAGAACCTTAATAATCTCAGGTATGCAGATGAACCAGTTTTAAAAGCAGAATCTGGCAAACGTCTTCCAAAAATTTATAGATACTGTAGTTTTAGAGAGCGAAAGAATGGGCCTGTCTTTGAATGTAAAGAAAATGGAATGTATAGTCATCTCAAGAGAAATTCACTAATCCCAATTGCAATCTCCAAAGCGGAGACGAACAAATCAAACATGTTACGAAATTTAAGTATCTAGGTTACCTGATAAAATAAGATGGCAGATGCACAAGTGAAATAATTTTACAAAATAGCTATGGCCAAAGATACGAGGGACGTCCGAAAAGAAACAGGAAAAGGGGCATAATTCTTGAACCAATCCATACCAGAACAACAAATTAACTTTCACGGTGCGCAGTTTCAGCACCATTCATGAAAGCACAATTGAACACTACTGATTCCAATATTGCTACCCCCATCAAAGAGTGGTCAAAGCTGGAGGTCAGAGCTGTTGTGCGTTTTTTGTTTTCGAAAGGAAAAAAACCTTCTGAAATTCACAAACAAATAGCAGAAACATATGGTGAGGATGCTATGTCAAGATCTAGAGTGTATCAATGGTGTACTTGGTTTGGGGAGGGCCGAACCAGTCTAGGTGATGAGCCAAAGTCTGGTCGCCCGAAAACTTCGACCAACGAGGAGAACACAACTCGTGTTGACGAACTCATTAGATGTGACAGGAGGATGAAGATACGCGAAATTGCTTTGAAACTCGAAATTCCAAAGAGTACAGTTCATGAAATAGTCCATGACACTTTGGGATATCGAAAGGCGTCTGCAAGATGGGTTCCAAAAATGTTAATGGAGGATCACAAGCTTCAAAGGGTTGAAATTTCGCAACGCCTTCTGCAGCGATGCCAACAAGACAATGGAGATGAGGATACGACGTATATTGGTGTAGGGCCTGGTGGAAACTTTCAAGCAAACAATAATCTCTTTGACAATCTGATTACTGGTGATGAAACTTGGGTCCATCTGAATACCCCAGAGACAAAGCGCGACTCCATGACTTGGAAACATCCATCCTCTCCCGTCACCAAAAAGTTCAAAGTGCAGAGGTCCGCAGCTAAAGTGATGGCTACCGTGTTCTGGGATGCGAAAGGTGTGATCCTCTTCGACATTTTGCCACAGGGTCAGTGTATCAATGCTGCCCGATACTGCAGCACTCTTGACCGCCTTAAAGAAGCAATTCGTCGCAAAAGACCTGGGCTCTTGAGAAGGGGTGTTGTGCTTCAGCACGATAATGCGACTCCTCATTCAGCAAACCTTACACAGCGCTACGGTTGGGAAATTCTTCCTCATCCTGCCCACAGTCCAGACCTGGCACCCTCTGACTTTCATTTGTTTGGACCCTTGAAGCGCCATTTAGGAGGCATGGCTTTCGATACAGAAGATGACCTCATCAGTGAATTGAGGAATTGGTTTGATAATCTTGACGTTGATTTCTTTCGAGTGGGTATCAATTCGCTGCTGTCGCGCTGGCAAAAATGCATCGATCTCCACGGGGATTACGTTGAGAAGTAGTGGAAGAGTGACCTTTAATCTGTGTGAGTTTCATATTTATCTGATCAAAACTCTTTGAGTTATGCCCCTTTTCCTGTTTCTTTTCGGACATCCCTCGTAGATATAAAAAAAATGAAGCCAATACTGGGAAACAGAAGCATAAGTATGAAAACCAAAATAAGGGTAATTAAAACATATCTATGGTCAGTACTTTTGTATGGTAGTGAGTGTTGGAGAATGGACAAAGAAAGAGAGAAAAAACTAGAAGCTGTAGAGGTGTGGTTTATTAAAAGGATGATGAGGATACCATGGACAGAAAAAATCCAATTCATTGATACTGAAAGAGCCTGATCTTGAGCGGTCGCTAATTAAAACCATAAGACTGAGGCCCCTACAGTATTTGGGCCATATTTGATATTGTCTATAGGTGGACTCTCTTATCTTGGACGAGAATCCTCAAGAGTTAGAAGAAGATCCTTCCTTTTGAAAGCATTCATGATGGATAAGTAGTAAGTCTAAGTGTTTTGCCCATCGGATGTATTGTCTTCGTGGATGGATTTTTCACGAAAGGTTTCCTCCATTTCATCCTCGTAGGCATATCCACTATTAGGTCCTTGAGGTACAAGAAGTAAGGTCGCGTGTTCCACAAGGGTATAATGATGATTTCCTCCAGTTGTTCCATGGCCACCTTTTTTTTTTTAAATGTGACCATGCTTAAAGGAGGAAAAGCATACAAAATTCGTTAAGAAATTCGTGTTGGAGAACATCATCTGCAAAAGAGTCTGGGAAATGTCTTCAAGAAATAAACTACGGAACTTAAAATAAAGTCTAGATGCAAATAAATCAGTGAATGGTATAGTAGTAAAACACTTCAAACTCTTTATAAGAACGAGTCTACTATTAAGTGACTATTCTGTGGTCTGATCGCAATTTCGTGATTCAAAATCATCTTCGGCATTGAGAGCTAAAATTTCAGAGAAACGTAGTTGTTCCTACCTAGAGACCACGGCCATATATACTTGGCCAACACATTGAAACCAGCGCACATGCAACCCCTTTTAAGATTTAAAGATGGTATTGTCTGTTTTAGTTCTACTGACATTAAGTTTGAACCCCAGCAAGACAGCTATCATTTCAAGAATGTTAATTTATAGTTTCTGTTCTCCAGTATCCCCCCTCCTCCCCCGCATTTCCTCTGACAGCCCTCCATGTGACTTAACTACTGCCAGTAGGTCAGTAGAGATAACCACATCGGATTCTTCCCGAACTAGCTAAGTACATTCATTTGAGCATTATCAATCCACCAGTCAATATTTTTTAAAGCAGATGGGTAAATGGCGTAGTCTTGTTGACGTGAAACTTCGTCTACGCCAACGCCTGATTTTTACTAACCTCTAATTCATAATGCAGCTTGCCTTTCTCGGCCTATTGGGTGTAAGACACCATAGCACCCACAGGGCTAGCTATTCATCTGATGCAGATCGAGTCGACATGTTTACTTTTCATACATTTTTCAATCAAAATTTGCTTCCCAATTTCGCAGCCATAAAAAATACGAGATTTGGAGACCCAAATGTTAGATTTATTGAGAGGGGGGAGGTACTGATTTCTCATAGTTTATTACTAAATGAGATCTTCAATTAGGGCAATAGTGTTATTGTTGTTTTCGTTACGTATAGAAAAGGGGGGACTGAAAATAATTATGACATCAATATGCAGATATGGAATGTATATATCGGTAATCTTAAATAGCCACCCAGTCACGGGGAGACAAGAAAGTTGCCAGAGGCAACCGTTCTAGAGAAAAATAAGCAAATGTTTCCTACAGTTATCATTAAAACTAACGTGATAGAATATATCTGGTAGTTGCGTGCTGCACATAAACCAGCCTGGTCGAACCGTCTAAAACAGATTTCACATTTTCTTTGAATTTCAACTTCACGAGATCTTGATCAACATCCACTAAATTGGCTATAATCCTAATCTCACCTGATTTTTTACATCTTAAGAGCAATGTTTTGCTCATTGTGATAAGATGAAGTCCAATAATATCATTAGCGTCAAACTCGCGAATTTTGAGCAAATCCAAGTCTAACATTCTTTTCAATTTTGTAAGGACATAGGCAATCATTAAATTCATTAGCCGCGGCTGCAATCATACTAACACCCGAATGTCATTAGTAATTTTTTTTTTATTTATCGATTATGACAACAAACTTTACCTTGCTTTTTCCTTATGAGAATTTTCTGGTTTTGTTGGAACCGTCTGCCCTGATATTTGGGCTCGATCTGGGACTGGGCACCTTGATACTGGTTCTTTCGCTTATTTCCCGATCATTCGCACTCTAAAAGTATTTGTGAATGTCAGTTTAAAGGTGGCAAAGTTTCTGTTGGTACGGATTTTATCCCGCTTTGACCATTGTAGTTCGATAAAATATGGCCTGCTGTAAAGCTTGGAGGGGGACCACACACTGACTTGTCAGATTCCCATTATTTTTCTGTTTCTTTATGGACCCTTTTATATCATCGCCAAACAAAGAAAGCAGACACACTTGTGTCCTTGTTAGCGAGATGTCTAGCTCTCTGCATTTCAGTTCTCATTTCTGTCCTACGAAACAGCTTTAAAATCACATAAGCATTCTTGAAAAGTATAAGGGAATCTATGAGCAGATATCTAACAGTTGGATAATCATACTTTCAGATCATCTCTCTGAATAATTTGATATTGCTTGTCATATTTTTGAGTCACTTAATTGTTACTTATTTTAAAACTAGACAAACAAAAATTAGCGCCAGTAGACAAAAAGTTCAAAACACAATTAAGAAACAAGAAACACGTTATAAATCCTCAAAAGCCAAAATTATAAAATCAGCCGCAACTTATCCTAGCGATTAAAATCTATGTTTATCATCTCAAGCCATAAATGAATGTACAAAAAACTTGACTTAAAGAATCTCATAACCATTGTCGTTGTGGAGAATTCTAATCGTTTGTGCCTGTACCAAATAAGTTGTTCATGCTTGTTTCGGTTTCGTCAAACGGAAGTCTACAACTAAATAAAGTGAAAGTAAAAGTGCAGACAAAAGAGGCAAGATTCAATCAGGTACAATAAATGCTGGACCACATACAATCTTGTTATCGATTTGTCCCACTTCTCCTGCGCCCCACTTTTCACATATATATATATATATATACGTGTGCACATATGTGTGTAGGCCTATATATGAATATATATTTTTTATTTCTCTCATTTCTTACCCTGCGAGCATTATTTGTATGTAAAGATTTAACAAAATTAAAACTCGGTCATGTTTTACATGAAATGAAAGGCGTTTAAATGATTTTACCTAAATAACTGTTGGAGCCTTCTTTTTTACCCCAGACTTATCGAATTTAGCTAAAAGACGTATAAAAACCTAATTTCGCTCAACAAAAATTGAAAATCGTAAATGGAAATAAAACAATTTTAAAAAAAATTATCCATTATCATTTTACTCTCTGAGAGTTTGACTTGCAAAGTATTTTCGGAAGTGCTTTTAAGAAATGGCCAATATATCGAAGTGTCACTTCAACTTGCAAGACAGTGCGTAAAAAAGAAAAGGGAAAAAACACGCCTTTTGTGGTTTTAAATCGTGAATTGCTGTGTTGAAAACAGGTTTTGCAAAAATCCCCCCAACCTTTTTTTTTGATTATTTTTTTAAAGGCAACCACATTTTGTAAAATAATGTAAAATTGTAAACAACATTGCGACAGTGTTTGGTTTAACATACACCTGGATTGTAGGTTAACTACAACAGCTTTATTTTCAAGCACTTCTTTATTAGATAGTTCAGCCTCTCAAAATTAAATATAATGTGCTGCTTTCTTTCACAATTAAAAAAAACAACCGGTCATTGGGTTTTGATCTTAATTTTACCATTAGTAGAATATACAATCAAATAAATATATAATTAAATAAAATGGCCACAAAATATAG
>BLXT01006874.1:433622-451225 GCA_019648995.1 Plakobranchus ocellatus | reverse complement strand
CCCCCCCCCTCCCCCCCTCCCCCTTGGTGACCACTGCTTTAAGCTATCGTTACACTTAGCTTGTTTCAAATACTTCAAACAGCGTTATAGATGGAGCTAGAGATGACATGACAAACCTAGAGTAGACATCAGGACTTGAGAATATTTTGTTTTATACTTCAGTATTATTGCATATCATGTGCGCCGTGAAAGCTTATACTTTTACTACTATATGTTATATATTATACATAAACACATATTTCGATCTTCGATTCAATTTTTTACGCTACTCTTTTTTCGTCTATCTATTGTTTTATATAATTTTTTTATTCCTCAGGCGTCAAAAGTTTTGAAAGATAATAGTGATGCCATTGGATGTCTGCGGGAAGTCCTAAACTCATTTGAGCAGGAAAATCAGGTTTGATTGTGTTACATACAGCTCAATTTTTTCCAATTTGTTTGACGTCAACCTTATCACCGCACATTTTAAATTTGAGAGATCATGACACATAACACCCTATGTGGGACCCGGGGGGAAAATGTGCTCCAGTTTTTGCCGCGGGTTTTAAGAGGCGACCAAGGCAGGTTGTCGCCTATGGACTGCCTCTTGTCAGTAAATGATGACATCTCGTTCTTAGACATCCCTGTGACTGTCGTCCTCAAAAGAGCCTGAACAGTTCCAAGAGAGTTGTTAGCAGTCGTGATCTACAGTGCTGCTCGGAGGAGATGCGTCGGGGTGAAGACAAAATTCAAACCGACACTGTCGTCCTGACCTTTGACAGCCTGAAGCCGCCGAGTTGATTTCGTGCGTGGTACTTGGCACTTGATTTCTGACCGTGCGTCCTGCTCCCTGTGCGCTGCTATGGCCACGGCAAAGACAGGTGTACGAAACTTGCTGCTGTGTGTATTAGATGTGGCAAGGGTAGTCATGTCAAACATGACTATTCGGCTGATCCCCATTGCGTAAACTGCCAAGGAGACCACGCAGCCAGCAGCAAGACCTGTCAAAAGTTCTTGGAAGAATTAGCCATTCTTCGTTACAAAGCTGAAAATGGCGGTACGTTTCAGCAATCCCGTAAGGCAGCTTTGGTTGGAATCCATAAAACGATTTCAACCCCTACATGTGCTAGTGCCGTCAAATCTCAGCTTCAAACGAAGCCAGAAGTGCCTTTTATGCCCCGCTCTAGGGGAAAAAAGCCCACAAGGATTCTCCGGCTCTCAGTCTTCAGAGAGCAGCAGAACTTAGGACATCAGCCAAGCGCAGGGCCAAAAAGTCGAAAAGACAGGAGGCTCCTAGGGAAACAGTCAATCGTTTTGCGCCTCTGGCTATGAAAGCTGAGGAGACTATATCCTATATGGGGGGATTCCCCTGCCTCGCCTATGTAGTGCCCTCTTTCCCCGTCCACACCCCAACTCTCCTCCAATCCCCCCCCCCCTAACCCGCTACCGGCGGAGAAACCCCAGGGTCCTCCGCCCTCCTGTCCCCCTCCCTACCCCTTCACCCCCGAGGTCCATGTGACCGAGGGGGTAAAGTCACTTTTAAAAAAATCTTGGCGGGCCAGCCAAAGGGTGGTCTGCCAGGCAACAAATAATCTGTGGTAATAGATACCATGGTCCAATGGAACATTCGCGTTTTAAAAGTAATTTTTATGAACTGAAGCTACTGATGAATCGACCACAGTCGACTGTTGTGGCCCTGCAGGACTGCAGGCTTTGGGAGGGGCAGTCACTACTTCTTGGTTACACCCTGCTTCTCCCGCGGGGTGGATCCCCCGGGGGGAGGCGGCCCTCCTCATTGGAAACGGAACACGTTTCTCAGAAATTGCTCTGAACACTGGCCTGCATGCTGCAGCTGCCACAATAAGCCTGAAAAAGCTCTAACTGTTTGCTTCCTATACCTGCCTCCCACCATCCCAGTTTCGAAACTCTCTCTGGCTGAGCTCCTCGAGCAGCTTCCGAAGCCTTTCTCGTGCTGGGAGACTTCAACGCGCATTCTCCTTCGTGGGGGGGACTCCCGCCGGGATGGGCGGGGGAGGATGCTCGAGGAGTTCACAGCAGAAACTGACTTTATCGTTCTAAATTCTGGAGAGCAAACTTTTACTCATTCGGCATATCAGTCGACCTCAGCGATTGATTTGGCAGTGGCTTCACCCTCCATAGCCGCCTAATGTTCCTGGATTGCCCACAGTGATCTATGCGGCAGTGACCACTTTCCTATATTTTTAACAATTCGCTCATTTTTTAAATCACCACATATAGTTTTAATTTTCAAAAAGTCGACTAAAACCATTGCGGAGACAAATGCAAACTGTCCTTGGAAGACTCTATGGCCGACATCGAGAAGTTTACTTCAGAGCCGGTTGATGCGGCCACGTCGTTCACACCCTTTCATAAAGGGAGAAAATTTCACACAAACCCAAGTGCCCTGGTTTACCCAGGAATATAGACAGGCTTCTAAATAAAGGAAAGAGGCTCAAAGAAAGTATTTTAAGGCCCCTTCAATTGAAAATTTAATAAACTTTAAAAACCAAAAAGCCAAGGCTAAATTCATAATTACAAAGGCCAAAAAACTATCCTGGAAGACATTACGTATCCTCTTTAAACTCTAATACTTCCACTAAATCTTTTAGGAAGAAAATTGGGAAAAATTAAAGGCGAAAATTTTGCCCCTTCTTTCTATCTTAAAAAAGACGGTCGAATCATTTCAGACCATAAATTCAAGCTGAGTATCTGGATGAAACTTAAAAAAAAAAAAAAAACTCCTCCTCAAAAAATTATTCTAAAAATTTCCAGCAAAAGAAACAAAAAGCCGAAAAACAAAATTTGAAATTTTCATCAGAAATCAACGAACCCTATAATAATCCTGACGTTGATAAAAAATTCAGTTAATAAATCTAATGAGTCGGCAGCAGGTCCTGATGGTGTGTACTATCAGTTCCTGAGGCACCTTCCTGAATCCTGCCTGCATACTCTTCTTAAACTCTTTAATAACATTTGGACCACCGGGGACATCCCCCCATCTTGGAGGGAGGCTTCGGTGGTTCCAATTCCAAAACCCGGGAAGGATCCTTCTGATCCTTCTAATTATAGACCTATTGTGCTCACTAGCTGCTTGTGTAAGATCCTCGAGCGGATGGTGAATGACCGACTGGTCTGTGTGCTTGAGTCCAGAAACCTGTTGTCAAAGGTACAGTGCGGTTTCAGGAAGGACCATAGCACATTAGACCATTTGGTCAGACTGAAAACCTTTATCAAATAGGCTTTCACAAGAAAAAATCCAGTCCTGGCGGTTTTTTTATCGATCTAGAAAAAGCCTATGACACCACATGGAGATACGGAATTCTAAAAGACCTTTTCTACCTCGATTGTAGGGGCAAGTTGCCCGTTTTCATTTCAAATTTTCTAAAAGACCGCCATTTTAAAGTTGAAGCAGAGAAAACGCTTTCTTCTTCTTACCACCAGGAAAACGATGTTCCCCAAGGCAGTATTTTATCACGTATGCTATTTCACTTTAAAATAAATAATATAATTAAGTATGTTTCTAAAAGTGTAAATGCATCTTTATTTGTAGACGATTTTGACATTTACGCTGAAAGTAAACACCTGCAGCATCTTGAGCGCAACATTCAACTATGTATAAATAATGTTCAAAAATTTGTCTCCGAGAACGGTTTCAGTTTTTCGGTTTTGAAGACCATCTGTGTCCATTTCTAAAGACAAAGAATTTACACTGAGACAGTCCTTCATCTCGGCGGCAGCCGATCCCGGTGAAGGGTGAAGCTAAAGTTTGAGAAGTCTTTTTCGACTCAAAACTGAATCTTAATAACCACGTTAAATACTTAAAGAAAAATGCTTAAAAGTATTAAATTTATTGCACATCGCGGGCCATACAAATTGGAGGAGTGCTAATAGGGCCTCCCTTCTTAAGCTTTACCGCTCCCTAGTCCGGTCAAAGTTGGAGTACGGCAGTGTTGTGTATGGTTCCGCAAAAACCCATGTTCTGAGGGCCCTGGACCCTATACATCACCAGGGCCTTCGTATTGCCCTCGGGGCCTTCAGAACGTCACCTAGTAAAAGCTTGTACGCCGAAGCTGGGAAGCCCTATCTCGGGCACCGACGGATCAAGCTAGCTTTTAATTATGTATTAACATTAAAATCATTACCCCGTAATCCGTGTCACGATATTGTATTTGAAGCTCCGTTGTCTGACTTTTCTGCTGATTCTAAGTCAGAATAAATCTTATTGCCAGTACTTTTCAATATTTTAAGAATGCCAAAATTAATCTAAATATTATTGATAACCAATATGTCCAGTGCCCTCCACCTTGGAATGAGCACAAGATTAACTTTTGACGAGACCAAAAGAAAGAAGATACCAGCAAGGTTGCCTTTCAAAAGGAATTTTTTGGAACAGAAGAAAAATTTTCCAACTATTATGCTGTTTATACTGACGGCTCTTAACTGGAGAAAAAAATTGCAGCCGCAGCCTATTTTCCGGAACGTCCAGACTGCCTGAAGGCAACTCGCCTGAGAGACGGGGCATCTGTCCTCAGTGCTGAGCTCGAGGTAATAGCCCTAAATAACACAAAAATCTTGTTATCTACAGGGATAGCCTGTCAATCTTACACGCTATCCAAAGCAAAAATTTCAAAGTTAAAGTTATCAGGCGCCTGTAGAATTTAAACTGAAAATTTCCACCCTATGTTCACATCTCTTTTGTCTAGATTTCTGCCCAAGTAGGCATCAGAGGGAATGAAAATGTGGACAAACTTGCAAAGGCAGCTCTAAAGAGGGCATCATCTTCAGGAAATTCATTTGTTGGTCCGATCTGAAACCTAAAGTAAATGCGTAAATCCACACCGTTTGGCATGAAGATTGGGATGCTGAAGCGGCAAGCAAGCTTCACGAAGTACTCCCCGACTTGGGAGAAGACTTCAGCAAAAGAGGTGAAGGAGCAGACAGAAAACGGAAGACGGTAATGTGTACTGTGTAGGCTTCGGGTGGGCCACACATGGCTCATCCAGAGCTACCTTTTAAAAAATGAGGAACAGCCTTTTTGCTAAGCCTGCGACAGCCTTTACACTGTCCGGCATATTTTAATTGAATGCCCAGACTTTCAAGTCACCAGGAGGAAATACTTCAGTGTAACTGACCAGTACAGGCTTTTCTTAGAGGTCAATCCCACTCGCATAGTGGGTTACTTAAAGGACCTCGGTGTCTATGGAAATATGTGAGGCTTTGTACAGATTCTGATTAAAGTATACTCTGTTTGATTTTTTATGGATTTTTATCGTTGTTTTAATTTGCTTGAGCATCTGATGGAGGCCCATGAGAGAGAAATCAATCAATCAATCAAATATTTCATTTTTCATCTAATTCTTATGCTCTTTTTTAGGTTTTTTGGAAACGTTTTTTCTTTATGACTTCATTAAGTGAATTTTTCATATCGGAATATAGTTCTTCTACTTCTAAGATATTGTTTAGAGTCTCATATTTGTTATGCACAGCTGTAGCACATTTGTGTGTTAGTTTGTTATCAGATCTTAGTAAGTCGATTTGGATTAGAGGATTGGCCTTTGCCTTTTTAATTTCTAAAGTTTCATTTGAAATTCACGAATGACTGTAATATGATCTGAATCACAGTCGGCTCCTGGCAGTAAGTTTGACGCCCTGAGGGTGTTTCGGAATGGTTTCTAAATGAGAGTATAGTCCATTTTGTTTCTACTTCTATCACCCAAGCTCCTCTCTGTACACTATTGCTTAGGATGGTTTTGATACCAAGTTTTTATGGGAGGTAAAATCATAGATTAGGCAACATTATTAGCTTATTCAAATGTTTATTACCAGTCCCTATGCCACTGGGCCCAACAATATCTTCTACCTTTTCATCCTGAGCTTTTGCATTGAAAACCCCCATTATTACAGTGATGTCTGGGACTGTTGATAGCGCTTTGTCTTTTCTATTTCTTAATATAACTTTTCTAATTCTACGTCTTCGCTAACAGGTGTTGGTACGTACTTCTATTATTCTTAAATTCAGTGTGTGGCTGCCGGTTTAGCTGCACCTGCTTTGTCGTAAATTGGTCACCACCTCCTCAGACTTATGACTGTTCTTTCATCAAATAAGATATCAAAACCTCTATCATGTACACCCCCCCCCCTCCCCCGGTGCCGGATAAATCCTGGTTTTCCTACCTTTTTTTTATTTGCCCCTTTCCGTCTTGTATCGGCAAATCCTAGGAAGCCCAACTTTATCATCTATTTCTTGAATAACACAGTATACATTACCTCTTTGGTGCAACGTACGTCATATTCTATGTTGCTATTTTTAATGTTTGTTTGATATTCATTTTTTGAGTAGACGTTGAATGACGACCGGGAGTCACAACTGCATATGGCTATCCCTGCCTAACGAGAGATTTGGATCGAACCTGAAACTCCCTTAACGTTGTCAGCCGAGATCTGAGTTGGGTTTTGTTTCATGATTTGTCTTGGGGAAAATACAGCAGTGGTACCGCTCCCCCCTAGCCTTTGTTCTGTAATTAACCCACAAGGCAGTGGTAGTCTATGGATGGCCATTGTCCTACTTGGGATCCTCCGCCCTTTGCGAATTCCGATTTTAGACCAACTCGGTTCTACAATACTCTTCATCAATTTAGTTGATGAAGCTACCGGTTTATTCGCTGATTGGCCGACCGATACAATTTAACGTCACATCCAGTACTAGGTTAAATATTACAATTGTTAAACCTGACAAAAAATTTGATAACTGAAACTTGATACGATTTTAAACGGTAAGTTTTAAGTAGTTAAAGTTGGTGAACTTGAAAAATAACTGTTAAGGCTTTAAGAATTACTTAAGCTCTTTTTATGAAAGATAATTTTTAAGTTTCCTCATGACAGATATTTAATGCTTGTTTAAAATCTCATTAATTTTTTTTATGAAAGAACAGTGAAGATCCGATCTGTTTCAGGCAAAGCAGACTTTATAGTGTGCGATTAATTTGTCAGCTGCAAATATTTGCTATTCACTGAAGAAAACATTAACATGTATCCACCCATTCTTAATTGTGATAAACCACGAATATTGTACACACCATAACAATCAGAGTTCCATTCTTTTTATTCATTGTATGCTTTATAGAAATGATCATTCACAAATTGGTCAAATTGTGTGTAGTGACAGCACAGAATCAGATGTTTTGCGGCAGGCACAAGTGTTATTGAAAAAAAAAAAAAAACATACGTGTCGATTTTCCCACCATGATTCTCACGCACCCTTTGTGAAAGAAACTCTTGCTATGTTTACCATTACCTGAAATCTGTGAATGGTCATTTCTATAAAACATACTATTTGATTTTCTACGGCACATTTTTTCGCAAAGTGTCACATTTGTGGAGACACAAGAATTTTCTACGGCACATTTTTTCGCAAAGTGTCACATTTGTGGAGACACAAGAATTTTCTACGGCAGATTTTTTCACAAAGTGTCACATTTTGTGGAGGCACAATAAATTTCCTTGTAAAAGAGTTACTATATTACATTGTTTTTACATTGGTTTGCCAAATATATATTAATACAATGATCAGTTATGGACTAGATCTAGACAAAAACAAAAAAACAAGAAAAAAAACAAAGAAGTTATGATTATTTAAAGAGAAGTTGTTATTATTTCAAAGAAAAGCTTTGCAAAACTTAGAAATCGAATTCTGAAGCTGCACATTTGTATCACACATTTCATTTTCAGATGTTTGAATTATGGGAACATCATGTGGGTATGTTTTTCAAAATTTCTCTTAACATCGATCTTCTTTTCCGTCTTCACATTACAAACAACCCATCACGTCATATAAAGCGCATTACATTAATTCAATGTAATCTGAATTCTTAACACTTGTTTGTGTTATGCTTTTATTAAGTTTCTCTTCAGTGTTTTATTTTCTAATTACACAGGCAGCAGCAGCAAGTGGTGCCTCAGCAAAACCAAGGCCACTGAGGGGCGTAAGGTGAGAAAATTATATGGATTTTAAATTCAGTCTCCTATTAACTTTTGGTAAAATATGCACAAATAAGCTACTTTCCCATTTCCTAAAAAACTTCTCTCTGTTTTAGGTTTTGTTGAGCCCACAGCCTAAGCATTGCCGGAGTAGACATTACTTGTCTCGGCCATATCAGATACTGAACACTCATCTTACGCGTTTAATTAGAGTAGCATGAAATCGCTGATAATATCAAATATCCACCATCTGGCTGTCCCTACGGTCTCTACGTCATAAGTCATAGAATACATTTACCAAAATTGCTCCCGGTGCTGGATTCCAGTTCAAACATGTAACTCTAGACCAAACGACATGAACAGTCCGAGAGGTAGAGAATTGTCATCAAATGACAACGTGCACATTCGCTTGGAGAATCCGGTCTTCACCCTGAGAGGTTGTGCTTGTTTCTCGGTCGCTCAAAGAGATTTCCTGAAAACAATGACCAATTTGGCTTAGTTTCGTTTAGAAAAAAAATTGTGTTTATCAGAGTCTGAGAAATCTTGCATACTTAATGAGAGAACATCATCATCATCATCATCATCATCATCATCATCATCATCATCATCATCATCATCATCATCATCATCATCATCATCATCACCATCATCATCATCATGATTATCATTGTTAGAGGGCACACACGGCCTGTCAACGGCTACACACAACAATCACTATAAGACTTAACTACATCGACTGCACGAGAGGTTCACACCAAATAAAAAATAGAACACCGGGGATAGGCGACAGAAAAAACTATATTATAACAAACGAATAAATATATAAAGAAGTAGGGAAGTTACACAAAGAAGGAGACGGATAGATACGAGGTGAGCCAAATACAAGTTCACGCACGCAGGCGCGACAATACAGAGTAATCAGAATCTGCGTTACGATATCTTATACAATTAAATAGAGTTAGCACCGATTAATCCACTCACGAGGAAACTCTCCTAAAAAAAAAAACTACTTCATAGATCAATAGACTTATAGACACAACCAATAGATATAATTTAGAGATATAATCTACAGATATAATTTATAGATATAAATCCCCACACTGTTCACTCGCACATGCACACGCTTCTAAACTTAATCGATCGATAATCCTCCTCCGTAGAACTTGTAGCGAGCAGTAGACTAAATCTCAATGTTCATCACTTAAATAGAGATAATAGCCCGAGTACTTAAATGTTCATATAATGGTCCTCCTTCAAACACGAGTTCAATCGTATTCAGATATTTACGTTCTTAGCAATGTTAATGAGATCTCATGCACAACTATAATAATGTTAGTGGCTTAACACCACCATTCAAACACTACTCCACACAGGTCGATAGCCCTTACGCGAGGGACAACAACAGCTAGTACAATAATAGCTATACCACCATTTCAGTTTCACAGGAGAAACATAAATTCGTAGACTGTAGACAGAAGTCTGGATAGGCACACAGCCTCAAGCAATAAGTATAAATATAGATCCAATCGCCACTTCTATGCGATAATACAGGTGGTAGGAAGGTTAAAATATTTCCTCTGCAGTCAGAGTCCGCTACAACTTGCAGCCAGGATCGTCCACGACTGTTCAGTACGAGGAATAAAATAGGAGTCATAACACCGCTGAAGAAATCCCGCCAAGGCAGTTTCGTCCGGCTTGTCGTTGTCACGTGGCCTAACCAACCAATCACAACACACACACACCAAATACCCAACTATGCTCAGCTAAAATCAAAACATAACTACACTAGTCCCAACAATCACCATTATCATCATCATCATCATCATCATCATCATCATCATCATCATCATCATCATCATCATCATTGTCATGGTTGGATGTAGAAGAAAGTGAGAGGTGCATGAAAATATTTTATTAAGTGTCAACGGTACAAACCATGCGCTTTATTACAGCATGTGAATGAAAGTTTGATCGCCTGAAAATAATGTCGAATAAGCATAGCTGTTACCAGTACTTTTTTTTCCTTAGCCGAGTAAATGCTATTAGCCTTGCCTCTCGAGAAAGAGTAGCAGAATTCACTCACTGTGACGCTTTTGCGTGCAATGCAAAGTGAGTAGGCGAAACTAGGCCTTTGGTGCAAGGTCGCCTAATTATTGAGGCAAGCGAGAGACCCACAGTAGGAGTGCAGATTGGGACGGCTGAGCGTTAACATCGAAAGCAGCTCTGTTTTCTTAGCATAGAAACAAACCCTAGACTCCAGATTTACAGAGTTTCAATCCGAAGTGATTGACCACGCGCTGTCACATCTACCTGAGTCTAGACAATGTTTGTTACAGCCAAGAAATAGCCAAGAAATAGCCAAGAAATATTAGACCTAGAAAGAAACCTCAGCCAAAACTTTAGGACGACAACTACTCAAATCTTTGTATATTTAGCAATATTTTGTATGCCAGAAACCTTATGGGAGAAGTTTGAAACTGTCAACGCTATTTTTATACTGTTTTTTATACATTTGATGCAATAAAGCACGGAGAACTTTTGCAGTCGATTTTGCCTTTTTCCTGAGCGTGTCCCTGTCGTGACATGGAGGGGACACAGACAAGAACCGGAGCCTGATGTGAGAGCGACCACGTGGTGACCGTGTGCCGGACCGGAAAGGACACTGTGCTGACGTGTGCCAGTTGTCGGACAACGAGGCCTGGGTAGCGACCGTAAGCCAGCCGGAGAAGACGACCTGTGGTGGTACTGTTCCTGAACTGCTGGGTACAGCCCTGACCCAACGTCCGGAGGGAGACCCTACGTCCCGAGGAAGACCCAAAGCTGATTTCGAGGTCCCGTTGATTTTCCCGCCCCCGAAGTCTTGTGTCAGGCGTGTTTGTGACATTGCCTTAAGTGTCAGTGTCACGTTCCAGGCAGTGAAATCTCCAGAGTGTCTATTCAGGTGGAGCAGCACGGATCGGGCAAGATAAGTAATTAATTAACTAAAATTATATCTCACATTTGTCATTTTGGCCCACCTGAGCTCTCTAAAATAATTAATATTAATTTGTATATTTTGACAGTCAGTATTATATGCGAGCTAGCACCTGTAGCTGATTAATCTACAAGTTTCCCTATTTAAAGAAATTTCATGGCTATTTTTACATAAGGGAAGATATTCAACGCCTTCTATAAATATAATATTCATAAACGCGAGAACGCTCTTGACCTTTTTGCATCTCAGATTGTTTTTTTTTTTTTTTTGCTAATAATTGACTCCCCAGTATTGCTACACATATAAGCTAAAAATAAGGTATTTGTCAATAATTATTCCTTGATGTTTTGTGCCATAAATAGTTTAACTAGTGCACTTATATAAATTGTTTTAAACACGTAGTGAGCAAGAGTTTACTGGGACAAACTTCGTGTATATTTTTCTATTCATTATATATATACACTTAGATTGTAAAAGTCATTACTACTTTGATTTGATCGGTACTTAGACATATTGCTGCATTTATATTGTATTTGCAATTACTGACATATATACTGGCATGATTCTGTATTTTGATTAATCAGAATAATTTGTTTGTGAGAACAATCATAGAAAAAAAAATAACTTACATATCGTGATATTGTGCTGAATAGAATGTTACTATTATCACCTTCAGGTGTATTTCGTAAGTAGGAGACCATAATTATATCCTAACTTATTGAATATAAAGAATAAGTCATTACTTGTCCTGCTAAGGATATATTTCAAGGCTTTGATTGCCATTTTGCAAAGTAACGTCCCTGTAATCTTTGATTTAACAGCACTATTATATATAATTGACTAAGGTCTAAGTTGAGACGACCGGTATTGTCAGTTGACCGCACGCAGTTAAATTAAAAAAAAATAAATAAATAAAAGAAATCGAGTCCAGGGAAGGAAAATAAATAATAAATACATTTTCATTGTTTATATTTGTTTACGGAGAGGTGTGGTGGCGTGTGAATGAGTGAACTTTGTTTTCTATAGGATCTCTTTTCCTTTGTTAATTTCGCACCGATATAGAGAGTATTTTTATTTTGTCTATACATTTTGAAATTTTGCATCCAAATTATATTTCTCTGTGTTGGTGAGTTTCTGATATTGGAATTGCTTGATCTATATGTTGATTCATTAAAAGCATTATTTGTGTGCTTAGGGAAGCTCAGTTCACTATTCCATAGTTCTTTGTCCTGTTTGTTAGAAGTGCCGTCTTGTTGTTTTGAATGAGCACCAGTAGTGAGTGTGTTCAGTGACAGTTGTGAGCCTACCGTCTTTTCTACTATCTGTACATACGTTTTCTCCCGTTGCTTTGTTATCGTTTGTTCGTTTATTTTCATGTTGCGTTGAGTTCATTTTATGCTATATTTCATGACATTGTTTTGATCTTTGAATGGAGTTTGAGAGAAGATATTATAACATTCTTGCATTGTAACACATTTTGCATAGTATACATTGCTTTGCTACTGTATAAGTCACTGTATAAGTTTTAATTTGAACTATCAGTTACCTTTTTTTTATGAAGAAATTTGGTGGCGCATTAGGTAGCGCATCAGTCTCATAAGTTGTTTACATTTTTTTTAGTTCAGTGAAGCAACCTTGTGGTGTGTTGCGAGGAAAGGGGAATAGTTATCGAGCTAGTGTGTTATAACTTTAAAAGAATTTTCCCCACATACGCTTGACCTGGTTTCTACTTTTAACTCTACGTCGTTAAGCAAAGATAGCTTTTCAAAACATGTTAAACTAGGCAGAGATCTAGGCCTGGAAGGACCGGAACTGAGGGCGTTCATGAAGGAAGAACGAGATAGAGAAGAAAAAGAGAAGCACGGGAAAGACAGGAAAAGAGAGAAGAGCAGGAGAGGAAAGATAAACTTGAACTTGAGAAACTAAAACTACAAGCGGAGATAGAAAACGCTAAGTCCCTACACTCGAAAAAAGACTCAAGCACAAGTGATTGGATAGCAAAAATACTAAGAATGAACCCTTTCTCAGAAGCAAAAGGAGACACAATGGATGCATTTCTATTCCGATTCGAAATGCTAGTGAAAGCACATAATTGGCCTGAAGATAAAAAGTTCTTGGCATTGTCAAACCTACTAACTGGTGAATCTTTAAAAGTGCTACAAACTTTGTGGGTTGAACAACAGACATATGCATGCTTGAAGCAAGCTTTACTTAAAAAGTTTCTGTGTACAGCAGCTGACTACAACGTGAAATTCCGGACTGCGGTGCCCACAAATAGTGAAGATGCAGATGCATTTATCTCAAGACTAGAGACAGTATTCGACAAATGGTTGGAGTTGTCGGATATCAAGAAAGGTGACTTCGAAGGATTGAGAGACTTGATTTTACGAGACCAGATCTATGCATCACTACATAAAGAGCTCGTGATGTTTTTGAAAGAACGTTCACCTATTTCTGTTAAGGAAGTCGGAAATTTAGCGGATAAATACAGAACAGCCCATCCTTCAAAGCCTATAGCTAAAGAAGTTGAAATTGTTGCCAACGTCGGAGTTACGAAAGAAAGCAAAAATAACCAAGAGCAGTTTAACAGAACAAGCAGAAGAGACAAGTGGCAACAAAACAACAACCAGCGATCAAGTTCATGTGGCCCAAACTGGAAACAGAGAGATCATGCACAACCAAACCAGAGATTTCCGCGCTGGAACGACAGCCCCCATAACAACTTCCGCAGACAAAATAAGAGAAATTTCAGAGGCTACTCACAACGTAGACCAAGCAGAGGACGAAGAATGCCATCCAGAAGCAACTACCATGGCCAGCGATACGAATACGCGTCATCGGCTTCAATTTTGTTTAATGAGCCTGATAAAAAAAGCCCACGTCAATTAAACATCGTCTCAGGAAAGATTAATGGTACAGAGTGTACAGTTTTAAGAGACACAGGTTGTACATGCGTAGGAATAAGACAATCTTTGCTGAAACCCAATGATTTCACCAACGAAACAGCAACATGTCAAATGTTCGACGGATCAGAAAAGAAATTTCGGAAAGCCACTGCATTTATAGAAACACCATTTTTTACTGGAAAGGTCACCGCCCTAGCATTAGCCAACCCTGTAGTTGACGTCATAGTAGGCAATATTATTGGAGTCGGAGATCAGCCTAACTTGAACGAGCAGTCACCTACATGGAAAGATGACCCAGATAAAGCTCACGCCTATGTGTCAACGCGAGCACAGAAGTCAACAGCTGACAATGTAAACCCAAACAACAGTTGTGACAGCAAGCAAGCTGACAAGAATGAAAACACCAGCTACAAAACTGCAGTGAGCGAATTTAAAAGAGAAGACTTAGAAAAAGAACAGCAATCAGACCCAACACTTGAAACGGTTCGAGCAAAAGCTAAAAACAACGATGAAACATACTATACCTACAACGGCATAATTTTTCGACGAACAAAAAACAAAAGTGATATGACCAGATAGTCCTGCCCAAATCTATGAGACAAGAAGTTTTACAAGCTTGTCATGACTCATCTATCGCCGGACATTTAGGAATAAACGCCACTAAGAAAAGAGTGTGTAGCCGATTTTCATGGCCTGGTATCATCAGAGACGTAAATAAATATGTCAAGTATTGCAACAAACTACCAAACCTGCCAATCCAGATTGCGGATATAATAGACAAACCTTTCGACAAAGTTGCGATTGATATTGTTGGACCTATGATAATGTCGGACAGTAAAAACAGATTCATATTGACACTTGTTGATGCAGCAACACGATGGCCTGAGGCCGTTTCTTTGAAGTCAATCAGTACAACAGATGTTGCTAACGCGCTTTTCAACATTTTCACTCGATTAGGACTTCCAAAAGAAATATTATCTGACAATGGCCAGCAACTCGTATCAAAAGCCATGGAAGAAGTTATGACGATGATGGGTATTCAAAGAAGACTCTCAACCCCTTACCATGCCCAGTCAAACGGAATGGTTGAACTATTTAACGGCAGTTTGAAAACCATGCTTCGGATGCTATGCACAGAAAAACCGCAAACATGGGACAAAATGATTCCCGCAGTTCTCTTCGCGTACAGAGAAATTCCAAATGTAACCACAGGTTACCCACCTTTCATGCTGATGTACGGAAGAAGAGTTAGAGGACCCGCTGACATGATTGCAGACCAGTACATAGGACAACAAAACACCCTAAAGAAAGCCGCATTCGTGCACGAATATGCTAAAAACTTACAGAGAGAAATAACAGACTCGTGTAAAATTGCCGCTGAGACTGCAAAGAATCAATTGCAAAGTTACAGAGAAGCCAAGTCTGACCATCGAAGGTAAAGAGAATTCGCCAAAGGAGACAAAGTCCTGATTTTGTTACCACAAGATGGGAACAACTTGTTTATGAAGTACCAAGGACCTTATAAGATCGATGGTGTAGCCCAAAACAACAACTACATCTTCACAATGAGAAATGGAAAGAGAACGTACCACGCTAACATCTTGAAAAAGTATGAAGAAAGAGAGCCATCACCACCCCTACAACCAGTCGTGGAGAACGCATGCACAGGATTTGTGAGACATGAAGAATATGAGGAAATAGGCATTATTATGCTAGAACCAAAGCGTAAAGAATACCCAAAAGATGTCACTATAAGTGAAAATTTGACACCTCAACAAAACAAAGAAGCGCGCGATTTACTTCAAACTTTCGCTGACACGCTTAGTGACATACCAGGAAAAACGGAGAGAGTTGAACACAAAATTAGGCTGACTGATGAAACACCTTTCAGAATGAAGCAATACCCACTACCTGTACACGCCATGGACGAGGTTGATAAAGAAATAAACTTCATGTTAGAGTCGGGCATCATAAGTAAGTCAACTTCACCCTATGCTTCCCCTATCACAGTGGTTATGAAAAAAGACGGAGCTATAAGACTATGTCTAGACTTCCGAAAACTCAACAAAATCACAATCTTCGATGCGGAACCAATACACACGCTAGACGAATTGCTATGAAAAATGAAAGGCGCCAAATTTTTCACTAAATGCGACCTTACTAAAGGTTACTGGCAAATCCCAATGCATGAAGATTCAAAAGCCTATACAGCTTTCCAGACAACCCAAGGCCTAATGGAGTTTAACTACATGCCCTTCGGATTGTCAACAGCCGCCTGCACATTTCAGAGAGCTATGTTGGATACATTAGGAAAACTCCCATTCGTCGTATCGTATTTTGATGATGTCTTGATCTTCTGCAAGTCATGGGAAGAACATCTTGAGCACATCGAAAAAACACTTTCAGCTCTAAGAGAAGCAGGTTTCACAGTGAAGCCATCCAAAACAATAGTAGGATGTGAACACATAAACTTTTTAGGACACATTATAGGCAAAGGACAACTAAAGCCAGATGAGAATAAAACTGAAAAGATAAGAAACTTAAAGGGCCGACCACAAAGAAGGAAGTGAGATCAGTCCTAGGACTACTGAGTTACTACCGCCGCTTTGTTCAAATTTTAGCGCCATCGCCCAACCTTTAACGGAACTAACGAAAAAGAGTAGCCCAAATAAAATAGTATGGACACCAGGATACCAGGAGAGTTGGGATGCAATCAAGAAATGCTTAACATCGGAACCCATATTAAAAGTACCAGACCCAAGCAAGCCCTTCGTCGTCCAAACAGACACTTCAAACAAAGCCATTGCAGGCACATTATTGCAACAACATGAGGGAACATTTCACCCCTGTTTCTACGCATCCAGAACACTGAAAGACCGTGAAAGAAACTACGCAATCATCGAGTTAGAAATGCTAGCAATAATTTTTGCCCTTGATAAATTTTCAAAGTACCTGTTAATGAAGCCTTTCCTTATACAAACAGACCATGCCCCACTATCCTTTCTAAAAGAAAACAAGAGTAAAAACGCTAGACTAACCCGCTGGGCACTAGCTACCCAACAATACTCATTTAGTGTTCAGCACATTAAGGGTTCAAACAACATTCTGAGTGACACCTTAAGCAGAATGACTTAAGTGAGGGAAAAAGATGAAGCCATTAAAAGAAGAAAATTGGATTCAAGGTTTTATTAAAACAAACAAACTTTATAAGATCGTAGTTCTATGATTTTTTAAATATTTTTTTTTATGATGTATACTTATTGTATGAAATAGGTCACGAGACGCGATATTGGCAACATGCAATTCAATATCATGTCGTTACCCAATTTAAAATGGACAATTTCTTGCTGTTACTATTGCGAATGTTATTTGTGTGTTTTAGGGACGCATCATTTTAAAATGAATGCATATAATTTTGAGCCACAAATAGTGCTCACAACAAATAATGCAAGAGCTAATATGTATCAGAGTTGATTTTAGAATACATTCATTAGTAGTTTTGAATGTGAGTAAATGCGCTTAGTTTAAAAAGTAGTTCATATTTAAAAATAATAGACACGTTGAGCATATCATGACAATTAATTATGGCTTTAATGCGATAATTTCATTTATGACTTAACAAGTTCAAACATTGACTATGAGTATGTATTATTTTATAATTGATTTTGAAGAGTTGTATATTTCATTCACGAAAAATGAATTCACATCTCCAATGCTCATTCATTTGTAAAGGTGGGATGGAGGAT
>BLXT01006874.1:301927-326807 GCA_019648995.1 Plakobranchus ocellatus | reverse complement strand
ACTACTACTACTACTGCTACTACTACTACTACTACTACCACTACTGCTAGAGGAGAAGGAGGAGGAGGAGGAGGGAAAAAAGAAGAAAGATTATTTTTTCTCGTTTTTTTTTTTGTTTTTGTTTTTTTGTTGTTTTTTTTTTTTCTAAAGGAATATAATGCAGTAAATTTTCATTGAAATTTCATTTTCCAGTGTTCATGTCCCTTTAATGTATTGAGGCATTTTCTAATATTCTACATGTATTTTATTGTTATTTCCGTTTGGACGTTTAACAAACATGATAATCTGCTACGCAGAGAAGTGAATTTTACACTTTACACAAAATGTTCTGTTATGTTTCTATGAATCCCATGAGCAGGCACATTTGTTTCTGTTGTTATAGTCCAACAAATTAATAAAGGGAACAATGACAATAGCAGAAGAAGCAGCGGCGGTGGCGGCAAATTCCTAGATCTCTATAAAATTATAAATATTTTGAAATCTTTTTCCTTTTCAAATATTATAAGATGCCAAATTTTCATACATTTTGTAAACAAATCAAAATAATGTCAGAACGCTGTAATATGATGGCTATGAGTAAGCTTATCAATTCATATTAGAAGAAAGAGGAGGAGGAGGAGGAGGAGAAGAAGAAGAAGAAGAAGACGAAGAAGAAGAAGAAGAAGAAGAAGAAGAAGAAGGGGAGGAGGAGGAGGAAGAGGAGGAGAGGCATGAAGAAGGAGAGGAAGAAGTTGAAGAAGAAGAAATAGTAGTAGTAGTAGAAAAGATTGATTATGCCTAAGAAGTTGCGCCTCGTACTTTGTCTTTTTCAACTGCTGAAAGCTGCTCTCAAGATTATTGGCTGCCAAGGCCTGGGAGCGAGTGCTTCAGCGCCTTCAGGCTGGCTCACAGTAGAATTGATCTAGATCTAGACTCTAGATCTAGATACGTAGAATCGTGATCAAAATCTGGTTCCAGTGTAAGTATGAGTTGTTAATCTACTCCAGGAATCAGATCAAATTTAGATCTAGTCTTTATTTTGAGACTGCATAGATTTAGTGAATACAAAACTGATTGCGTTATTTGAAAGCAGGCCTAATCTATGTCACATGTGTCTTCCGATAATAGAAAGCTAGATTAGATAGAAAGATTTGGGCACCAAGATTTGTCATGCACTGTGGGATTGTGGGCATGATTTCTAGTCTAAAAGTAAAGGCCTTTGTTTACTGGCAGTGTCTACGGTCAGTTACGCCTTTGTATCAATCGTCCTGCCGTCTAGGGTTCCGCCAATGCATGAGGAGGTCACCGCAAGAGTTCGTCTTTTCACCCAAGGAACACCCAGAAGACAAGCCATTGTGTGTGTGGTTGGTGATGTTTGAGGTTGTTGTTGTTGCTGATTTGTCACTCACGCGTGAGTGTTTCATCTATGTTGTTGTCTATAATTGTACACATGATAAGTTGATCATTGCACTATCAAGATTGGAGACAGGTAAGCATAGGCCTACACTGGAGGCTGCGCAACTTTGTAATAGCCGACAAGACGGACAGATGTCGCAGTTATTGTGCTTTTCCCAGCTACAAATTGGCCAGATAATAAGCATAACAAGACTTGCCTCATGGTTTGCGTGGCAACAGTCAGTAGAATTATATGCGTGGTCATGTAATGGCACCCGCCTTTCTTTTAAATCCAACAGAGCCGCTGACAAAAGACCGGGCTGTAAAACACAAAGGATAGCTCGGACAAGATGGAAGTCGTAGTTGACTTGGCGTTCTCTCACCCAAAGAAACTAGAATATTTCAAAACATGTATTGTTGGACATGTGAACTGCTGCCTCAGTGTGGGCCCGGCCTAAATGTGTAGTCGAGTGTTGTATGCTGTTTGTATCCATGGCAATGCTCATCGTTTACCTGCCAACAAACCCCAAATGGGTGTCTTTGTTAATTTGTCTGATTTTTTTTTTCTCAATCCTAAGGACAACAAAGGACACTCAAACAATCAAGTGTTTGTTATTTTTAATGTTGTTGTTGTTGATGGTGGTGGTTGTGTGTATGTATACATGTTGTGTTGTTGTTTTTGGTGTGACTGTTAGTGTTATGTTGTTGTCTGTTTGTTTTCTTGCATCTAGTTTTTTAAGATTGGAGAAGTAAAAGCCCAAATTACCATAGTGGTTTTTTTTTTATAATATGTCTGTTTGGTCTAATTCAAATGACACCAAAAGACACCCAAACAATCATATGTGTGCATGTGTTGTTATTATTTTTATCAGTCTTTTGATCACATCAAAGGACACCATAGATCACCCAAACAAACATGTTGTTATTGTGTGTACTGTTGTTGGACGCTGATCCATTGATCTCGACTTGAACCTTCTGCCGCCATGCATGCAGGGGTAATTGATTTCACCAAACTCTAATTCATCTTTGAAGTCTTCTTTGGAGCTCCTCTTTTAACTTCGAGACCTCGATGCGATCTTATGTACAGCTGTACAAAATACCCTTCCTGGAAATGCTCTATAGTTTTTCCAAACTTGGCATAAATATGTGTTAATAGTGCTGCCTACTTCAACGTGAGTTTCCAAGCTTGCTTCGAACAAGTAGGCTCAGTTTAAATAAATTCCTGTAAGATGTGAGATTTGCACCATGCGGTGACCTCTCTTTGTATCAGCGTAACCCTAGCCGATGAGACCATGATTATGGAGGTGTTACTGTAGACGCTACCTTGTTTATCTCTTTACACTTTAAAATTGTAATTTCAAGCTTAAAAAGATGTATAGGTTAAATTTTACTAGGTCCTGTTAATTACATACACAGCCTAAAAATCCAGACGCTTGATTTAGATAGAAACACACTTTTATATTTTTGCATACAATTGACTATTTTTATAGCTTAATTTGAAAATTAATGACAGTGTTTTCATTTTTTTTTTTTAATTGAACAAGTTTGCGTTGATAAGCAATCCAAATCTAGAATCCAGTCTAAAAACTTTGAAACATGACTTGACATGAGGAAAAAATATATCAACCCTAGTGAATTTCAATTTATACAAAACAGTTTTGTGCTTTAAAGATATTACTTTTAAGTAACCGTCCATTGTGAATTTTTATTGAATAGGCCTAGTATAGCTAGAAGCATAAATGTGCAAGTTCAGACAAAAAAAAAAAGTCAGCACAACTAAGAGGGAGAGTACATTTTTACAATCAAACCAACTTTCTGATGAAACAAAGGCATGACAAGCTGGATTAAGTGCCTTTATCCAAAGAAAAGAGTGAAATACCTCAACTCATAAAACTAAATATCTTGTGAACCGTTTGTTTGCGCCAAACAAGAGTTTCCTATTTGTATTTAGCATCCTTGAAAACATATAATAAGCATCATCTTAAAACCCAAAGTGTTCATGGTGTCTAAGTAAAAAAAAAAATAAAAGGAAGATTTATAAATTATAATGGAATTTTTAAAATTTCATTTAAAAAAAAGAGGTACTGAAACAAAAATCTCACTACCCTATTAACTTACATTGATTTCAAAATTTCTCCAAAGCATACAATTGTTGTTAGTTTACATTTTTGTTGTTTTTTTTTTGTTGTTGTTGTTAAAAGGTCCAAACATTGAATTTGATGGGCCTATAAAAACAAAACCACTCTGTGACTCAACAGCCAATTTCAAGTCAATGAATTTGTCAGAGATGACAATTGTTTTTTGTCATTCAATATTTGAAAAGTACATCTTTTGCACAGGAGATTAAGTGTTTTCTGTGACCTACTGAAGGTAAATTTAAGGTATTCTTTAAATTTCGCTATTCTCCCTGCTAGTTAATTGTTGTTTACTAGTGTAGCTGGTAGAGATTTTCTCTTGTTAGACTAGACATATCATTTGTTGAATGGAAATATTGAGAAGTATTGATAGTCAGTTTCAATCTAGAATTTTAGACTGTACGGGATGAACATGTAGTTGTTCTGCAGTCAATGCCTGATTATCTGATTTAAGCTGGCAGATTTGTGTAGTTGTTTTTTTTGTTTTTTTTCTAAACTTTTTATTTTTTTCTCGCACTTGCAATAGGTGGTCCAGATTCAACGCAACTTAAAACCACAACGATGAACTTGTAGTTCTACAAGATATTTGTTATATGTTCAAAAATGGATGCTTCCATCATAAATTTTCTGAGTATTGCTGTATTCTTCACTGCTTTTGTGCTGCTCTACAAGATGTGTAAAGTTTGGTTAACTACTGGAGCAGCGGCAAACAGTGTTTCTCCAAAGCTTGGCCCTCACTTGTATACAGTATGTGAATCAAATACCTGCATACGTTGCTCAAAAAATAAAGACATACTCTTAGAAGCTCTGACAAGATTGAGTTATCACGCATCCCCCTCAAAAGCTCCTGATCTAAAAAATCATGACAGCCTGGGCTCACCGAAAGTCTGTGATAGAGATACAGTCACCTCTGATATCAAGATGTCGCTGAAACTTCTAAAGGAAAAAGAACAATCCAAAGATCCCTTTGAATCACCAACAAGGAAATCTCTCACTCCAGGTCACACAAATCCTCATGTTTTTAAGCTTTCTGGGATCAGAGAGAACAAGTTCTGGTCTTTGGATGATTTCCCAGCTTTGAATGTTTTAGAAAAATGTTTTACACAAATCTATTTGGAATTTATTCATTTATACAAGAGTGATCTTCCAGAAACATTAGCTTTCTGGCAAAGAAACCAAACTGATAAAGGGAGGTGGGATATCCTTATGCTTGTTGAGCAAGGCAGGACAACAAAAGCTTTGGAATTTTGCCCGAAAACAATGGAGGTCCTGGACCAGATACCCTATTTGATGAAAGGCAATTTGTTTGGAAATGCATACTTTTCAGTAGTTCATCCAGGAACACACATATCAGCACATCATGGCTCCACTAACTGTCGTGTACGGTGTCATCTAGGTAACAATTTTTTTCGTTTTTTTTTTTCTCTCTTGCATGAAAGTGTCATTTTAATTTTTTTGTACAGGATATCGAGTTAAAGTAATGTAAGATTTCTGACTCCTTTAAACAAAGTGAGTTCTTGTTGAAAATCACTCAGCAAGACATAAAATAAAATCTTTAAAAGTAATTGAATTTTTCTTTTGATAAAAATTATTTCATATGAATATGTCATTCATATAATATAGTAAATAAATTTGTATTTTATAATATCCCAGGTATGAGATTAGAAATGTAATTCTTAACCTTGTTGAACTTCAAGTGCATATCATGTACTTTCAAACTTTCAAAATATGCTTTTTTCCCCTTGTACTGGTAGTTTATTTCTTGTAAATGATACTACAATGAATTAATGTTATTAAAGTGGTAATACCAACACTTTAGCAAAGTAAGTTCTGAATAAATTAATTTATGATGGGCTAATATTGAAATATTTATGAGCATCGAGATTACCACATTATATTTATGACATAAACAGTACCAGAAAAGTTTCTCTATGTGGATGTTTTCTTTTTTTTTATATATAAATGTAATACTTAAAACTGAGAACATAAATATCTCTTTAAACCAGAAAGCAACATTGTAAGAACTTTGTCTTTGTGCTTTTATTTAGTTCAGCATATTTTTTTTTTTAATTGGAGATGCTAATTTTATTTTCTTGGAATTTTCTTATTCTATCTAACAGGTCTAGTGGTTCCCTTCAGTGTTGAGAACTGCACGTTATGGGTTGATGGTGATTCTGTGCACTGGGAGGAAGGGAAGTTCATCTTTTTCAATGATGCATTCCTACATTCTGTTGAGCACTCTGGTCCGCCAAGTGCTGGATATCGTGCTGTGTTGATGCTTGACTTGTGGCATCCAGACATCAATGAATCTCAAAGAAAAATCTTGGACTATGCATTTAGCAACTAAACTGAGTATGTGGAGGCGGAGGAAGAGGGCTGGGATTAGACTGGCAAGCTAGTTCTTGCATTTTAATTTAGTGATGTATTTGTGTGTGTTTTTTCCAAGGGAGGTGGACAGAAGAGGAAGGGAGGAAGGAAAGCAAATATGTTATTGGAGTTTTTCTTTTGTGCTCATTGTCTGTTGCTTACATTAATTCTTCAGTTTTGTGCAAGTGCTATTATAGACACATATATACAGATACATACATATATTATATACATTTACAGTTTTACTACTTCGATAAATCTTTCACTCACCCTTTATCTTAGTGACCACTGGAATGAGATAAGTAAACCCTTTTGTTTATTGATAACATTGGATGACTTAGCTAGGACCAGGGATGTGGCTTGATAGTAAGAATATCTACAGTAGGTTACCATGTTGCACAATCTCTCTAGTGTATTAGTTTGTATCTTATAGGCCTACAATAATTAATATAAGTGACATTAATAGAGTATGCTTATTGCTGGGCATTACAGCCTAGTATAACTGTGGAAGCAAATGATGTTGATGCTGGTGTAACTTCATTCTTGGACATTAAAACCCTGCGTTAATCATGAGATTTTTGAAAAATCTGTGATGACTTCCACCTCACAGATGCCATCACATTCGCAATACCCCCGGTATCTAATTTAACTGCTGCACTTGAGGCGGCAGCAGCCCGGGTGCTACGGGTTAAATACCAAACTGTGTCAGTTCCTGCTTTTGACAGTACAAAGTTTCAGCCATCAGCTGATTGTCATTGAGGTGACTGATTTATGATATATGGCGAAATGTAACTCACAAACAACTTAGCCGATTTAATCTTATCCGTTCTCCTCCATTATTCCCCTAGACATTGAAGTATACATAATGTTTTTTGTGGATAGAAAGGCAAGTCCAGCTGGGTATTTTCATCACGTGGGGTGAGGTTGTTTTCAATCTGACCCTCTAACCTAATTGTAACACCATCGTCATTAAAAAACATTGGCACTAAAGGATGCAATGACCTGTATCCTTTGTCCCGTTGTGAGGTGATGAGCATGGCTAATTTGAGAGTCAGCATTCGAGCAAGTAGCTCTGCGTTAGTGCCCATGAATTTGATGCAGTCTAGAACTGTAGAAACATCCCATATATTCTTGTATTCAGGCTTGAGGGAGGGGTTTGATTAACCCCTTCATGACATAGGGTAGATTCCCTTTTCATCAAACCTACTTTTGGGCTCCATTTGAACTGGTAATGACGGAGGAATTTTAGGTTACCTGTGCATCTGTTGGTTTGTCTAATTTTATAGGTAACTTTACAAAACAAAGTATATAAAACTAGATGTGTAGGTATATTTATACTCAATGCAAACAAGGTGTTGCAATTAAAGGTCAAGGTCAAGTGAAGACAATATGGCCGACCAAAGGTAAAAATAGCAGAAAAGTGTGAGTTTTTTCAGAAATAAAGATAGCTAGATGGCACATACCCCCAAGTGATCAAATAAACAGCAGGTTTAAGATTTTGGAAATCGATAATGATTATAATAATAAAGGTGCAGGTCAATTATAGACAAGATGTCAGGGTGAACTGAAAAATAGCAGACAACAATTTTTTTTTGCAGGCCGTGTTCTGTAGAGTCATGCAATGTAAAAGACACTTTTATGAAATTATTCATTTGATAGTGTATGAGTAAGTGATTTATACAAAATGAAAAACAAATAACGTCTCTAAAGGCGAGTATTGCAAACTCTGAGTATACATTAACATATATCATGTCATAGTATCAAAAATTATTATAATGTACGGTCTACTTGCCATTTTTCTCTGTGAATATTTCCACATGCAGGTCACTGAATACTTGTATTTTGATTGCACATCGATAATCTTGGTCCGAGTCAACAAGATCCATAACTTTGTAAATATTCCAACACTGAAGTGGACCTGTCATCTCTTGGAAGCAGCAAAGCTTGTACAGCCACACATTATTGTCTACTCTTTCTTTGAAAAAGTTCAAAAATTGTTCGAAATCATGGATTTCGATAGATCCGTGGAGGGAGCACCTATGTCCTTGATTGAACACAACCTATCAAAAGCTTCCTGGGTTAAAGTGCATTCTAAGTTATCATTGATGTGCTGCGATGCTTAATCAGCCTTCAGATAATTTTTTCTATCATTATATGTGACTGTAAGTGTAAGCCATATTTGGCTTGGAGTGTCAGACTGAAGTTTTACTTCCAAGTCTTGGGATCTTGCCTCTATCGTGTTAAAAAAAGACTCGTCTCATTTTAATTGTTCATTTCATCTGTCGTTGGGCGCTTTACTTTTAGTTGCAACGCTTGATGATAAATATGAAGGACACATTGGGAAAACAGGAGAATGCATCAGCAGTCAGCTTAGGTCTGTCCCTTTTCACGGACAAAATTGCTCCATCAGGCCTTACGGCCTTATCAATTCTAATAATGAAATTTTCATCAAAATGTTTTTCACACGCTACAGATTGCGATGTTGGTTGAAAATCATCTCGAGGGATTTTTTTCACACCATAAACGTTTTCTCTCCTCATCAGCACGGAAATAAAACACAGAAACTTCTCTGTTTCATTGTAGCTCCCCTTTACAATTTGGCACATTGTGCGAGGCATTGTGCTGTGAAAAAATTGTATTTTCAATGTATCCAAATGAAAAAGAAATCAAATCAATTAATCTAAAATGGCTTATCAAAATGATAAATAGGTAAAGAGCCAATTTCAAACAAAGAATACACATAAAATATTCAGAGGACATGCAAGTGCAACGAAACTTGACACTGTAGGTGCCTTAGGTGCACATAACAACTTTGAATAGCCTGCCGCCGTCTACACTGACGTCACGCAGCCGCTTGTCGTGGGCCATGTATGTCACCTTGGCTGTGTAAAGAGACATATGACTAGGGAGTTTGTTGTTCTGGCAAGATGCAAACAGATCCATGGAGGGAGCACCTATGTCCTTTATTGAACACAACCAATCAAAAGCTTCCTGGGTTAAAGTCCATTCTAAGTATCATTGATGTGCCAAGATGGTTAATCAGATGCCATATAATTTTTTCTATCAGTATATGTGACTGTAAGCTATATTTGGCTGTGGAGTGTCATACTGAAGTTTTTTACTTCCAAGTTTCGGGATCTTGCCTTCAGCTGCTCCTTATGGCCTTGGGCTGTATGGCCTCTCAGTACATTCTGCAGTGGATGGACAAAGCCTCCAAGTAACCAAGTAAGCCATATTTGGCACACTTTCGCCCATAACATAACATCCCTAGCAATACTATTAATAGTATTGAGTGAGTCCCTCCTATGTTATTTGTGTATGCCACTGGTGTAGTATTATCTACATGAACAAGTATATATGGAAGTTGTCTAAGTGATTGCATAAGTTTTGCAGTCCCATAGAAACGGCTTTAAGATCTAACACATCAATGTGCAATTCTTGCTCACTTTTAGATCAAAACCCCTGGCAAGCTCCGGCTGATCCGAGGTGCGCTCCCCAACCCGATCTAGAGGAATCTATGGTTAGTGAATAGAGTGGTTTGGGAATGATTATAGGCTTAATAGAATCAACTCTGTCGTTATTCCACCTCCGTGCTTTAGTCTTACACCCACGTGTTATCCTCACCAAGCTACCAAATTTATAAGCCTGAATATGTAGCGCTCTTGTTTTAGTAAGCTCCATGTATCTGTAGTATAATGATCCATAGGAACTTCAGGGAATGTGGCAACCAGAGAGATAATGAGTTTAGCTGATTGTCGAATAGAACATTCTATTTTCAGAAGTATCTTATAGATAAGGTTTTTAAGTCCAATCTTCTCCTGCTCCCCTAAAGACTCCGTCATTGACTTTGAATCTAAAATACATCCTAGATCAGTAGATGATGTCAGGTTTGGTTAGGGATGGATGAGGATTCTTCTGAAAAAACATATCCTAATGTCTGAATTAAGAACCTTGTGTATTCAACACTGTCTGTAGGTTTCAAAAGATTCACTCTGTACAAATATATATCATCAATAAAGTGCTAACAAAAATTCCTTTTGACCATAGATGAGCCAGAACAGGTCTCATTATTTTTGGTGAAAACCCTAGGTGAGTCTTTAAACCCTTGAAGCAAAGCTAAGAAGGTGTAGGTAAAATTATTGAAATTTAAGATGTTTTATACTGTTTTCATATGTAGGAATTGTAAAGTAGGCATCTTTTAAGTCCAAGCTTGCCATAAAACAATTTGGGTGCATTATCTGGATGCATGTATCCAATGTTTCCACTTTAAAATGGCTTGAAATAACAAACTTGTTAAGTTCTTTGACATTAAGTAGGTACCACAAGTGAAATAAAGTCTTATCTGTACGTATGGGATAACTGCGTGCCCCCATACCGTATTGTAAGAAAATCTCTATACCCATCCATCTATCAGGGGTAACAAAATCACCCCATACTTTACGTAGTAAAAAGTAATGGAGGATTTCGGAAATGACCCCAGATCAGTTCAATATGGATTTTCTGTCAATCATTATTATGTAATCATACATGTATGTCAAATTGAATTTTTGAGGAATATTTAAAAGCTGAAAGAGAAATTCCTATTTTAAATATTTTTTTAAAATTAAAAACAAGCCTCGGGGTAACAAAATCACCCCATACGTATGGATAGGGTTAAACCTTTAAAATTTGTCGTCATTGTGAAAAAGAGCATTTTTTCCACAATTTTAGAGTACCATTAACTTAAAATTATAAGAATTCAAAATGAACTTTGAGTTATTAAAACCAAATAATGTGACATAAGGCCATGTTTGTAACACTGTAATTGAAAATTAAAAACAGCACAGCTTCCCAATTTTCTACTTATTCTAATAAGGTCACCAAGATGTTGCTCAATGTTTTTCAGGCATACAAGTTTCATTAGAGTTATTTGTAAATTAGCCCTCAAAGATTGATGAACAGTGAAAAAGTGACATTGGCAAAAAATCACAGGTCGTGACCAATATGCAGATCATACAATGCATTCTTTTCCTCACAAAGTATTTAATTTTTACACTAGGAACATGATTTATATATCATTTTAAAGGGGTTTTAAGCTCTTTAATGTGAAAATGTTATTGCATACAAAAATAATGAATTCTCATTCTCATGGCTACAAATACATGTAATACACCAGAACCAAATTTTTGCAGCCATAATCTGAATGAAGATGAACGTATTATAAGACATAAAATCATAACAAATTGGCCAATTGTAATGTGTGATGCATCACTGAAAAGGTCTTTTCAAGATACATTTCAAAGAATTACTTTAAATACAACCAAAGACAACTCTGACGATTTAGAAGGAGGTATATGCGGCTAGTATTGAGCCCAAAAAAATGTGAAAAAAAATTTTTGTTTTAAATGGCATTAAATATGAGCATACTCATTGTGCAATATTTTAGAAAATACAAAATTGGTTTATATTATCCCACTCCAAAATGTACCTTGAAATAAAGATGAATAGCGTTTTTATAAGATCGTGCTCACGGTTAATGTCATGATTTTAAAAGCAAACTAGGCCATACAGCCAATTAATGCAGTTAATATGATTCTGTTTTCCAGTATGTGTAATAAAGCAGGTAAAATTAAATTGCTTGGTGTCCAAATAAAACAAAGAACATTATCCAGTACATAAAAACTTGTCTCTAATATCAATACACAAAAAATTATAAGCAGCACAAGCAAACATCAAGCGTTGTGAGAAAAATCTAGGCCTATGAAATTGGTGTAAAACAGCTTCAAACAGTATGTACACAAATAGTGTATATATATATGTAATGTTTTTTTTTGACACATCAAAACTACCTTTAACACCTTCATAACCATTTAATAAGAAAAGTGCCCATTCAAATGTCATGGGGAAAAAAAAATGAGCAAAACACAATGTTGCCAATCAATTCACAAGAACGGTGTTTTCATTCATCAAAAAGCTGAAAATGTTCGAGCACATGTCTTGAATCATGTTGATGATTTAAACATTTGCATCACATTTTTCAAAGAAAGAGCAATGTAAAAAGTCTTGGATATTTTGAAAAAATTCATATCAAAATCTGTCATGAGTGGCTGCCGAATGGTTCAGATGAAACTGGGTCCAGCAGTTAAGTTCAGTAAACAATCGTACTGTTCTATTCTGGTGCCAGTAATTTTTATTTTTTTTCTCCGCCTACCAAATTTCTGAACCTTACTTGCTCCCTAAGTACTTAAGGCCCAGAATAAACAGCATCTAACTCATATTTATTTGTGATAGTAGATGATGAACCTCTAGCTAAAACTGCATCCAGGGCAGCTCTTTTGCTTTCAAGCAGTTTGACAGCACTTTCATCTTTCTTTTGTTTATGTTTATGCTCAGAAGCTTTGGCTTTCCTTGGTGCTAATGTTTTAGTCTTGATTTCAATACATGAACTCATCTGTTTATAGACAGGTCCATACTAAAGTGTGGCATTCGTAAGAAGTTTCTTACTTATGCTCTCAGTCTGTTTAGATGAACAATTTTTCAGTCTTATTGTGTTTCCACATGTTTCTGGTAGAGCGCAAATACTGAAATAGAGAGATGCGTTTCTCCGATACAGTAATGTATTGTCTCCAAAGAGATGTTCACCTGTTAAATTGGTATAAAGAGGACAAAGTTTTCAGTACTTCTAACACACTCTCCTCTATTATCTCACCACTGAACACACCACCATCCAAACAATCACACAGTTGACGCTTCAGTGTATTCTCACATCTTTCACTTCTCTCAAACATGGCGTGAACATTTCCATTAGAGTCTAATTTAGACACTCATCTGAAGTCAAAAAGTCTGAAAAAATGCTTAAGTGCAAACTATTTGAAGGTAAATCTTCAAAGTCTGAGGTTGCATGAATGGGATCATATCCTCCAGAGGCCATCTCTCGTTGGGTTACGTATAGTTTTGTTTTACATAATGAGGAAAGTCTGCATGAGACTTGGAACTATTCATTAAAGACTAGTATGGCTCTGTAACACATGCATGTAGGAAACAGGAGTACAGCATCCATGATCCATGGAAATACCTCTTTTATAATCTTTAATGTCCTCAAGAATTGTTTGCAATTTAAGATTGTTAATGCTATGAGGATTAAAATCATTTAAAAATTCAGGAATGTCATCTTTATGAAATATTACAGCTGCTCCACTTTAAAATAAATTATTATTATATTAAAATGATTCCGTTTGTATGTTGTGTAAAAGAGAGGGTTTGTTCTTAACTGAGCAAAAATAGATCAAATTTTGACAATGATCATTTTTTTCATCACAACTGGATCCAAAAACTTCTGAAGCAGTGTGAATCAAATATTGTGCTGCTCTTTCAATGTGTGTAGAAAGTTTACAAAATTTTGGATTTTCATCCGTACCAAGTCTAGGATCTAATACTACAGATTTGATTTGCCTCCTCTGAAGCTGAAGAAAGTGCGCATTGCAGAAAAGCAAGTGGGTGGAGGTAGTCTCAGCACCCCAAAAAATCAATCTGAAACTGATGCATCTTTTCATGCCAGCAGCTCTGTCAGAAAGTAAACACTTCATTTTACAAATTATATCATTTCACAGCTCATCTTCATCCAGATCCTCTTCATCGATACAATCGACTTAAACAATCTCTTTCAAAACTCTTACACATTTTTCTAAAAGTGTGTCAGAATCTTCAGTAACAATTTCAGAAAAACCCAAAGAGAGTTGTTTCTCATGTGACAGAACGATGTGCTGCTCTAAAAAAAAAAAAACAAAAAAAAACAGACTTTTTGACAACTTGGGCCATCGCAGGCATGGACAAAATGCTCAGTATCTTTTATCTCTTCAACAACTTGAGATTTAGTTATTGCATTAGCCTCACTAGAAAAATGTAGTGAAGGGGTTTCACTTGGCAGTTGGTCATCTAGACTTGTTTTCAAAAAATGTTTAGCCACAGTAGCAATGACTTTAGAACAGTTGGTAGCTGAAATATTTGCCTGGCCTTGTAGTGCATAGTAAGTTTTTCGAACATCATCAGAAAAAGGGTGACTGCCACCATTCTCACGCAGTTTGATATCTCAGTTTGTAACATTTGTCTCAATTCTGTACTGATCTCTCTCTCTCTCTCTTTGATTTACAAGAGGATTTGAAATGGGATTTAAGTGACTGCTCTCGTTAAACTTTGTTTTTCAAATTGGCAATAATACTTGGAAGCGTCAATTTGCATCGTTAAAAACAATGCACATTGCTTTTTTTTTTTTTAAGTTGCATCCTAAAAATTGATGCGCATTGCTTTTGTTTTTATTTTTCAATTCGCATCGTAAGAAAACAATTAACTGTAATTTATGTTACATTCGCATCGTAAAAACCGATGTGCATTTCTTTTTTTTACTAGATACATGCAGTTCTAGTAAAGTAGAGGTACTTAATGAACATTCAACTTTGTTGTCTGCACAACATGGGTCTCCTCCCCAATCTTTCTGTTCTTTGTCTCACAGAACCGAAGTGGCTGTATGTGAAATGTTGCCTCGCGAAGGGAAACGATGGTGACACTTTTATTTTTCTTCTTTTATTTGCTCTCTCCTTTTTTCCTGGACTTTTTTTTTTTTTTTTTAACGAAGGCGTTACTACATGATAATTCTCTAAACTCTTTCAAGGCTTTTAAAAAATCTTCATATCACCACTTTCATTACTATTTCCTGGCGGCTGTGTTGTTTTGAATGAAAATGAAAATGCGAGAGTTACACCGCATAAGACCGATGTTTACGATGTACTTTGCATAAAAAGCAAAATGCATCGAATTTTATGATGCAAATTGACACTTCACTTCTTTCTTACTTTCTAGTTCTGACAATTTAATCTGTTCCTGTGAAAGTAAATGAGGACTCTTTCTCATCTCTCAGTTTAAGAAGTTGTTTTTGTAAAGCTTATTTGTTTTTTAGCAATTCCTCCTCTTAATGTTTTCAAGTTCTTCTTGTAACAGTTTCTTTTTTGCACCTTCAGTTTTGAATTCTGGTTTCAGCTGTTTTGAAGTGGTCATTAAATTCAAATTTGCATCCCTTAACTCTTTCAGGTGATTTACTAAACTATGTTTCATGCTCATCTGATACTTTAATTCTGTCCTCTCAATCTCACACCGTGCAATGTTAGCTTTTAAAGCCTTAATCACATTCTCTTTCTCAGCTACGCAATTCTCTAAAAGTTTACATTGTTCACACAGATCAGGCTGCAAGCATGAAGAACTTGATACCGATTTCATTGGCAGGAATAATAAACTTGCAATTTAAAAAGTCTTTAAGAGCATCACGATTCTTTTTGTTTTTTTGGCCTTTTCCTTAACTGGATCAATCTTAGTTCTCAACTACTTGTCAGTTCAATTGTCACATGCAGCACATAAAATGCATACCCATTTGGTCAGAAATGTTTCAGGCATTCTTTCCTGAGCACGAAAGTGTTCCAAACTGATGACAACATCATTTGATATTGAGGACGATGCAGGAAGCTGCAGATCAATACCAATTACTAATTGAATTAGGTGGTGGCAGATAGAGGCTGCGCAAGTGTATTCTGAGGTCATGCTCCTCATCCATCTGCTTGCAGGACAGCAGAATATATTCCAGCTTGTTCTGGTTACCACTCACTATAAGTATCACCCTCAATCAATGAGGTTTTCTCTCTTAAGAACCCCGTATTAAAAAAATCTCCTTCCTCTAAGCTACATTATTGTATTATCTCCCTGTCCTCTAACACTATTCCCTCCATTGCCTCTGGTTCTTCTTCTCTATTGAAGTTCTTTTGGCAGGCATTTTTGTTGGCGCCTCTACAACTTAATCCGAAAATTCCCACCCTATGTTCAGATCTCTTTTGTTTGGATTCCTGCTCATGTAGGCATCCAGGGGAATGAGAATGTGGACAAACTCGCAAAAGCGGCCCTAAAGAGAACATCCACCTCAGGAAAATTAATTTGTTATTCCGATTTAAAACCCAAAATAAACACTTACATCAAATCTGTCTGGCAAAGGGATTGGGATGCTGAGGGAGCAAACAAGCTCCATGAAGTGCTCCCAAACTTGGGCGAAGACCTCCACAGGAGAGGCGAAGGAGCCGGTAGAAAACGGGAGACGGCAATGTGTAGGCTTCGGGTGGGCCACACGTGGCTCACCCAGAGCTACCTTTTAAAAAATGAACAACAACCTTTTTGTTATGCCTGCGACAGCCTTTACATTGTCCGGCATATTTTAATTGAATGTCCAGACTTTCAGGACACCAGGAGGAAATACTTCAGTGTTACTGACCTGTACAGACTTTTCCGAGAGGTCAATCCCTTTCGCATAGTGGGTTACTTGAAGGACCTCGGTGTCTATGGAAAGATCTGAGGCTTTGTACAGATTCCTTTTAAAGTTTTTCTTTATATACTCTTTTGGATTTTTAATGGTTTTCTATCTTTGTTTTAATTTGCTTGAGCATCTGACGGAGGCCTACGAGAAAGACTGAGTGAATAGAAACCCTGAGATCACCGCTTAATGGGGGACTGGGTATACCAATAATCAATCAATCAATCAATCAAGCATTTTTGTTGTGGTTCTTGCCTAACATAGTTAATTATGTGACCCCGAATGGTTTGTCGAATGAATGGGTCTCTAGCTAAACTATCGCACTTGTCTGTGCAGTGCCTCATGCTTACGTTCTTTAGGCTCTTTTGCCCTGCCCTCTCTTGATCAGCCAATTTCCCCAGCGCTGTGTGTTTCACCATTGCTGTTGTTGTTGCTGCCCCGCCCCCCGCGGGCTGGCCTGCTCTGATATGGGTTGTGCCAATTCTGTCCTTGGCGACCGTAAGCCATCCCTCCGCTGTGTTTCCCTGTGTTCTGGTTCCATGCCCAACGATTTTGTGATGCGATTGGCATCTCCCATCGCTTTTTACTTTTGTCCCCAAGGTCTTTGCTGAAGAGAAGTCGTTCTACAGGCTAGTCCTCTATAATAAAATGCTGCAAACTCTTCTTTTATGGAGGATTTAAAAGCCTTCCTTCTGCTGATTTTCAGCTGGTGGGAGGGATCACCACACAGTGCCAGTACCCCTGCCAAGAGCTGCTGATTTGAAGCATTTGGTGTCTTTTTCCTCTATATTAGACAATACTTGAGCCATGGCAAAGATTCCATGGAACAAAGTTTTTTGTAACATTTGTAGATCTCAGTCCTGAACTTTCACCTCCATGGAGGCTTGATTTTATATCTCTGGGTTACACTCCAGTACTGCCAACAGATCACAGTTGGGATGGAACTGTGATGTCCGAGTCAAGACTCGGTCTCGTTTCTCGGTCCAATCTGTGCACTAAGACCTTGTGAACGCTTTCAGCCATCTCTTGGTTCAGCTGAACCTGGCCTGTCTTGATGACTCCAGGCAGGTGTTGCACAGCTGCCATGCTAATTTGCTGTAGAGGTGTGGATCAGCTTCCAGATGGGTAACCTCAGTTCCCGTGCCAGGCTGTGAAGCCATTTCATCTGTCCTGGGTTTAGAGGACTGAGCATGCTTCGCGTCACCCAAATCCTGATGGGCCTGGCTGGGTAGTAGACAAACCTTATTTTGAATCAGTTTCCTCTCTCCCCTGCACCTCCTTAGAAACATCAAATGCCTCCATTAGTTCTGCTGCCACAGAAAGTATTTTTCTCACGAACAACATCTGGTCCTTAATTTTTTTATTTTGGAGGTCAGCCATGCTCACGGGGAGAAGGATAGTAACTGATAATCACAAAATGGATCATTTTTTACATGTATAAGTAGGGTTAGGAAATCGTGAAGTATAATAGCAAATAATGATTCCAGGACACGATTGAACCTGAAAGTCAGTGTTGGGGTGGTTGATAGTCAAACCGGGAATATATGAGAGGTATCACATTTTAAAAATGTGTAGTTCTATCTACACTTACATGTAATCTCAATGCGAAATTCACCACATGTTTAACAAGTAACAACTCCATCTGGAGAACACGCTATAGTATAAATTGTGTCTGATCAGAGAAGCAGAGGCCCTTCATTGTCAGCTTACACCGTTTATGTGTCATTTTGTGGCTCATGAAGAAAAGATGCCGAGCTTTATCCTCATTTCCTACACCATATGAAATAGGAGCAGGTTGGTGTTCAAATCTAAGAAGATTTAAAAGTTTAGTAATTGTGTTTTCAAGGTTGACTGAATGACAGATTGTTTTGTAGCTAGTTGCAGTCAAAACAGATTTTCGAATTTGATGCCAGCAAAGATCTGCTATTTCAAGCCACATAGATTTCAGCATTTTCTTGTAAAAGTAACTTTTCAGAAAATTTTGTGATTTTTGTCGGCTTTTGTATGCATTTGGTAAATTTAAGATCTAGGAATACATGGTCCAATTAGTATTAATACTCGTAACCAACATCAGTAACCATTAATCTGCCTGTTTGTGGAGGCAAAAACGTGGAGTTCCGCCATTTCTTTTACAATGTGTCTTATTTTTTATGGATTGGTAGGCTATTAAAATATAAGATCTAGATCTAGGTGGTTTTGGTGGTCTTTGCGGTATAGTGTCCCTCCCTCATAAGTATTTTTTAATCCACTTACCCGCCACGACAACAGCAGTAGGCAGAAAATATTCTGTCTCTATCGTCCACTGCATTCAGAATAATCCAGGACAAATTGCAAGGCAAGCCACTTGTGGGATCTTTTGCATTTGCTCTAGGCTTTACATGGTATGTAAGGGCTGTAAAGGGTGTGTTTCCATATATGCACAACAGTTAAGGTCTATCACTGTATACCTGCTGTCCTTGTAGTGGCAGCCTCTTACGAACTGATGCTTTCTGGGTTGAGGGATCCCTATTCCTCTTCCATGTAAGCTCTTTGTGTGCTTGTGTAATCATGCTGTGGATCGAACTTTGTCATCCAAATCTGCTTCTTTGGTAATGGGAGAGATCTTTAGGAGTGGAGAGATCTGTGGGGGTAGAGGGCTCATTAGAAAAGCACTGACCCTTGGTAACAACACTACATGAGGTCAAGTTTTCTGTTCTATGATCAGGACCAAAGTCAAAAGTAGAAATCTGGTCGGTACAAATAGAGAAAGACATTTTGCCATTCACTGGTAGAGTAAGTAGCACAGCCACAGGCACCGTATCAGCATAAGATTTCTCAGCATGGTCATTGCAGACAGTCGTTGAGTTGCCGAAGAATATATCTTCATTACCAGGAATCATTTCAAATGATCTGTGAAAAATATAAACCGTTACTGTTTATAACTAGGCAAATCTGCATTGTCATAGTTGAAATTGAGGAAATCGCAGGACAAAATATTTTTTTTCTCATTAAAAATAGATGTCAAAGTTTGATGTCCACTAAAATTTATGAATTTAAGGCTAAAATTACACATCTAATAAGGACTTCTACATTTTTTGTCGGGAAAAATAGCTTATAGGCCTACAACGTCAGTATGTTTAATATTGTTTTACACATATCTTAAGTGTTGTACAATGGCAAGACTTGATTAGGAGTTGAAAACACCAATCTATAACTTAACTGTAAGCCCATTAGGCTTCAGAAACACCCAGGAGGAAACATCATGTCCACATCATGCTTCATGTCATGAAAAGCTTCATTTCTAGAGTCATCCAGCAAGCACTGTACAATTTTATTTTCAAGTTATGATAAAATACTAGTAAATCAATTATACCTGTTACACTCAGGTGGGTCAAGCTCATTGTTAATCATCGAAGTTTCTGAAACATCAGCAAAAGAATCATCAGAGCAAGAGGAATCTCTGTTGCTGTCTTTGGGATGTTTTTGATGAAAATAATTACTCTTGAAGACGCATACCAAAAATAATAAACTTAGTCAAATTCAATGAGGCAACATACATATATATATAGATAGATAGATTACTTTGGGATAGCAACCAAAGAGTAGCCTGTAATATACAAGATAATTGACATACAAATGTATACATGAGATAGCAAGAGGAATCTCTGTTGCTGTCTTTGGGATGTTAATGATGAAAATAATTACTCTTGAAGACGCATACCAAAAATAATAAATTTAGTCAAATTCAATGAGGCAACATACATATATATATAGATAGATAGATTACTTTGGGATAGCAACCAAAGAGTAGCCTGTAATAGACAAGATAATTGACATACAAATGTATACATGAGATAGCATGGACTCATCAAAGTAGCTTTGGTTATCGCTGATTGTATTTTATGGCTCTCAATGCAGTAACTTCTTTTATCAACTGATTGAATTTTTCATGCTACTACTTGATATATTTGTTGTGAATTTTTCATGCTACTTCTTGATATATTTACTGTGAATTTTTCATGCTACTACTTGATATATTTACTGTGAATTGTTCATGCTACTGCTTGATATATTTGCTGTGAATTTTTCATGCTACTAGTTAATATATTTGCTGTGAATTTTTCATGCTGCCACTTAATATATTTGCTGTGTCTTTCACCATTGAAAAAAAATGATGTACTGAGAATCAATATCAATAATTGTAATGCTTTTTCAACTGGCATTTTGCCTTGCTTGATTTAAGTGACTATTTTTTTTTCACTGTTATGTCTTTGAAGTCTCACATGATCTAAGTGGACCAGCCTCTGGGTGTAGAGAATAGAAAAGTTAACGAGACTTACTTGGAAGTTGAAGATTATAAATAAATAAATTCTAAATGCCCAGAGACACCTACTAGTACTACAGTGCCCGCCCTAATGTCCCTCCCAAGTTATGACAGCTTAATCACCTATTCATAAGACACATTATGTTATTGGTATATGCGTCAAAGTTCATAGTAGTGAATGCTTTAAAAATTCACACTTAGTGGACAATATCTATCTCACTTGATCTTAGTGTGTATGAATGTATACAATATAAAAACATTCACTCCTATTGAGACCCATAATTCAGTGACGTCCCCATTGGGTCATCTTATCTACACACATGCATCCGACAACTGATGCAATATCCATAAATGGACGGCAGTCTGGAATATCGTGAATGTCTCTGAACACAATAGGGGTAGAGGTCAAAAGGTGCCAAAAGTAGGGGAAATTTTAAAGCTAACTTGAATTAAAGAATGCTAGGTCTTACCATGTGTAGATTTGGTTTCCAGTCCTTTTTTTTAATCATGGTGATGTTTAGTCTATTGACTTGAAATATTTTCCATAGCTTTTTCTTTCTTGATTCAGCCTCTTTAGTGCTTTGTGTGTGGTGACTTTCAGGCCTACATTTGTGTCAAGGTGCTGGAGCTGGGAGAGCAGGTATATAGGCCAACCAGCTCACATGTTACTTCGCCATCGAAGCTTCCCATAGTGATGTCAAAATCTGATGTTCATTTACTCCACGCTTTGCCTTTTTTATATAAGGTTGGTTTTTGTTGTTTTTTTTCGTGTGTGTGATGATATGTCTGCTCTTGCTGGGTATATGTGTGAAGTTAGCGGCATAGTCCAGGAATTTGTTTAGTAGGTCAAGCGATATTGATGTGTAGAAATCGCATATGTTGAAAGAGAACATTTTTGTGCATTTTTTGTTTTTGATGGTTTTAAACCAGTTATCTACGTCCATGGTATTCTTCCATTGGTGTCAGTTTTAGATTTCATCTCGTTAATTATCATGGTTAATTTTTGTTTGCTTTTTTTGCCTAGCTCTGGCTCACAAGGATTTATTAATCTGCATGTGGGCTTATTTTGTAAGTTTAATTTGTGGTCTTTAAGTGTTCTAAACGCTTCTCTCTTGGCTGTAGTATCAGTGAGATCTAATCTCTCCGCGATGTTTTTGTCCTCTACCTTCTGTTTTTGGTGTAGACATCTGAAAGTATATATTTTCTAAACAGAATGGATGAGAAATTTATATTTTTATAAAATGGTTTGAGCACAAATTTTATGACTTGTAAAAATTGTTTTAATCACTTACTGACAAGAAACGTCCATTTTTGTTTGCCATCAATACTTTGTAGCTAATCTAAAAGGCTTGTACATGTATTTCACAATAAATCCATTAAAACGTTGAATGGTTGTTGTGGGGTTTTTTTATGGTGAATAAAAACAATAATAAACAGTAATGCTAAAAAAAATACCTAGTTTTGGGTTGCTTTTTTTTTCAACTTGTAAACACTTGTGATAGTCTGTGAAGCATGATCGGTACAGACTGACATTGCACTGAGGTCATTGAAAGGATAACCTCCTCTGATAACTCCAGTGTACACAGTCTCTGTTTTACCGACTTACAAAGTGAAGGTCCAGGCTGCTGTACACGAGCAGGTGGTTCAATTTATGCCAGTCTGGCCTTTTCAGTTTCTGTTTCCTCTTGGGACCACCATTTTGATGGAGTTTTCGCAGGCCTGAAGTCGCCCACAAAGTCTTCTATCACAGCAGCAGTGTGTTTTGTACCTACTCAGGTTTTATTCCCTTGAGTGTTTTTGCTGTAAACAACACAGCAATTTTACAATGCACTTCCAAGCAATAGTTCTCCTCTCTGCTAAATGGTAGTAAGGTTTTGCATCGCTGAGATCGACATCTCCCATTGTTTTGTTATATGTAAGTACCACAGTAGGCTTTTTTTGAGGCTGACCTCCTCTGTTTCCCGTATCTTCATATCCAGTTTTTGCTGTTAATGACAGGAAAACTGGCCTCCTGTTGCTTTCCTTGTGAGAAACACACAAAAGAGGATCTTTACAGCATTCTGCATCGGCCTGGTTTTTAAGTGTCTGCTTGAGTAGTTTTTTTTCTGTTGAGACGGACAGTTCCTGCGGCTGATGTGTGCAGTTGGGTAAAATCTATCAGAAGTTTTGGCAAAGAAAAAATACATGTAATTATACGAACCAAAATGGTAGCCTAGATGCATTAAATTTGCTTTCTTCAACAACTGCGTAATAAGATAATATAGGACCTTGTTTAGTTCTTTCAAGCATCTCCACAGTTCCCTTGTAAACTTCAAACAGAAAGAGTATCACTAAGGCACCACAGTTTTACTCCTAATTTAGCAGTAGCATGCCTGTGGATGAACATAAACCGTTACGGTGCGAGGTCAGGGGTCTTCATGTTGATAGAAGAATGGAGAAATTTCAATAATAGAGAATTCCTATCTTTATCTGTGTGATCTGATAACCACAGCCTGTACTGTTCCTGGTCTGTCATGTTCCAGTATTTGCTTAGTTTAGTATTGGCTTCCTGTTCAATCCAACACTGAAAATAAAGCAAGAGAAGCTTTGATCTCTGCTTCATTTGTTTATCCTACTTTTATCCACTGATGGATTTTGACCTTTTTTTTTTCTTTTTTTTTGGTGCGGATACTCTTCATCATGTTGTTCAATCCACTGAGATGCATAAACATCTGGCATCGCGGAAAAATGCCAATTAAAACCTTTAAAAAATGCCCAAAAAATGCCTCGAAAAAACTACAAAAATAAGACAAACATGCAAAAAAATTCATACAATTGCACAAAAATTGTGTTATTTATTGAGCCGTACATCGTGAATGCAACATGAATACCGGTAAACCGGAAAGTTTTAAAGTAATTTTTTTTTTTATCGCAAAAAAGAGCTAAATTTAATGTATGAACTTCTCCAAGCTATTTGCAAGCATTAAATTGAAAGATTGTCAAAAGTAAGTAGGCCTAGACAAATTAAAAACTTTTTTTTCCCAGATGTTATAATTGCTAAGTTTATGACTTTCTCCTATATTAATACGGTAACAGTTTTAAACATGAGCTTGCTTCAACTCTTAAACATGTTTTACATTTTTGCTTGAGATTAGGCTATTTACTGTTAAAGGCATTGATTTGGTTATCCTTATTTATCATCACTATTTGCATGTGCAGCTAATACTTATTTATTGTTCATGGAGCAGGTCGTTAATACTTTAAAGTTCTCGTTATAAAAAAAATGTCATTAAAATTATTATCACACGTTCGCAAAATCTTCTGCTCTCTCCCTCAAATGAGAAAAAGGACAAGCCAATCTTATTCAAAGCTTATGTGTGAAAAAGATGTTGTGTATCGGTATACAAAAGACAAATTTATTTATTCATATTACTTTGACAGTGACACTGAATTTGAATAAGATCTACACAATACCAGTAGGAAAGGTTAGTCTGAGTTTTTTCTTTTGTTTTTTTTTTTTTCTCATGCAAGCAATTAGGCCTACTGACAGTTCGATTATATGTAAAATTCACTCACTAGAAATTACTCTTTTTTGCCTTAACGGCATAGTCAATACTTGTACGATTAACTAGTGTCAAAAAACAAGTAAAAAAAACACTGAAAAACCGTTTTTATTAAAGCTTGTTAGTTACCATTTCTGATCATAGCTCTCATCCCATTATCTGTGTTTACATAGAGTAAAAAAAAGGCTTGACCACCATTTCCCCCAAGAGATCAAGTCAAACTGCTAGTTAAAACGTGAGGCGTTTAGCGAGGAAACAAGACCAATTTTTAAAGAAAAATTAAAGCCTAAAAAATACACAAATATAAAAAAGATATCAAAGATAAACTTTCATTTGAACTATTCTTTTAAGCTTTTTAACTTTCATAACTTGAACTATTCTTTCTCTCCCTAAAGCACGCACTAAGATTAAGAAGTTGGCAGACTGTTTGAGTGATCGCCCTTTTCGCATCAAGTGTTTAGATCTCTGGCTCACCCAGCATTCCTACCCAATACAAATTCGTCAATTAAGACAAACTATTCATATTAACTACTTTCTCGAATAAAGTTATAAAAATGTTACAGCGTTTCAGATCCATCCATTTTCTTTCTGCAAGTCCAAAACACGAATCTTCAAACAAATATTATAAGATCCTAGCATTCCTCTCTGACCGGACCTAGGCCATAGAGGAGTAGGCAATCAAACACGACTGAATTAAACAGAAATAGCCTATAGAGAGTGATTAATTTCAAGTCTGATTACAGACAATGGATAGGCTTTCTGAAGACCGTAAGTTTAGCTTTTTTTTCCAACAAAATCTTCCGATTCCAACGAAAAATATAAAAGAAAAGGGAAT
>BLXT01006874.1:235007-246228 GCA_019648995.1 Plakobranchus ocellatus | reverse complement strand
TTTTTTGTCGTTGTTGATGGGAAGATTTCTGGATATTGTCGAAGATAAAAGATACTGAATTTTTGCATGATTTTCCTCAACTGTTTTTCCTATTGTTTCAAAGACAGACATGTTCAAACTCTTGAGTATGATTGATGTTCCTTCGTAGAGCCTGTAATATATTAATTACAATGGAGTTAACTGAATGATTTCTCCAGATACAGTTGTATTACTTTTCAATTTTGACATTTGTTTGTTTTTTTTTTTAAATGAAGGTTTTAGCAAAAGAAGCCCCGATAATCTTTCTCTCTTGTGCACATGAGTACAAGAATGAGTAATGATTAACCTGCGTAGGACTGATTGGGTCAAGTTGCCACAAAACACCGTTTTTTTTTTTAATACTAGTCTTGTAAAGCTATCTACACCTAGAGCTTCTAAGTATTTTCTTTCTAACCCATCTTGCACCAAATATCAAAATGTAGACTTTGCAGCTGTGCTAGTTTTTTCTGTAGTGATTGTATTTTGGTCTAGATGTAGGAAAAATCCGTACAATTAAAAGGAAAATGCAGTATGGGAAATAAAGAGATGGCCTGAAACAGATCTTTGTTTGAGAGTTTTATGATAGAAATAGCTGTAGACTCAGACACTGATAGTAATTATTTTCCAGAAGGTGAACAAAGTGTGCATCCAGACAAAAAAGATGATGCCTTGTTGTCATCATTGATGTCGTTTTTGTTCTTGCTGTTATTACTGTTGTTGAAGCTTTGTTGTCACTGTTGTTTTTGTTCACTGTCATAGTTATCATCCTTGTTGTTGTTGTTGCTGCTGCTGTTGTTGTTGCTGCTGTTGTTGTTTTTATTTTTGCTGTTGTTCATCATCATCATCATCATCATTATCCTCATTGTTATTGTTGATGTTGTTGTAGTTGTTGTTGCTGTCGTTGTCGCTACTTCATTTGTGAAGTTTGTGACTGCTGTATTTTTTAGGCCTATGTTCCTATTATTTCCGTCAATTTAAACTGATAAGACTTTCATGTGACAATATGGCGTCATCATCATCATCATCCTCATCTTTGTTGTAGTTGTCATTGTTCATTGTCATTATCGTCATTGTTGTCATCACTGTCATCTTTGTTGTTGTCATTGTTGCTGCTGCTGCACTTGTAGTAAAGTTTGTGACCGCTGTATTTATTAACTGGAGGCCTCTAGGCCTATTCTGACTATCCAGGTCAATTTGCCTCGATCAGGCTTTCAAGTGACAGCATTGCATCAGTCCCGCACGAGTTAAGTGAAGGTCCTGAATGCTCAAGAGCCTTGTTGTTTTTAGATATTTTTTTTTTTATAAATACATTTTGTATAGATAATAATAGTATACTGCTCATTCAAGCATAGTTCAGGCTTTCCAGTCAACTTTGAATGCATCTGCTGTCTTACATGCAGAATCCAATCATTGGTTTACTTTCTTCCCATCAATTTCAACTGTGTATTTTTTGTTTCAACAGCTAGTATGTGGCTTAGGTTAGGCTTTTCTGTTTTTCTCTAAGAGGTGAAAACAAGGGTAAATTAATGTTTTCTAAATTATGAATGAAATGTCTTTTCTTTCCATAGCACTCGCCAGTATGCCCTGACCCCTGTACCAGAGGATCTACCCAAAGAGAAAATATTCAGTGGAGAAGTAGCTAGAGTTGGATCATTGACTAGGCAGAGACCGTAAGTTCTCATATTTTATCTCTAAACATATGAAATATCACCAGCTTTGTTTAGAGAATAAAATTGTTTAAGCTTTTTATGCCTTCAGTCCACTGCCTAATGCTAGAGAAGCAAAGGCATAACAGACCTGTTGTAATATCCGGTTAGCACACACTTTTTCTATGATTGAGCCTGTTCACTAATTGGATGATCCCAGGCCTGATGATGCTCTCTCAAGCACCAGCATTGGGGGGGGGGGGGATCCAAATCTGTAAGAAAGGCTTCTTTAAACTACATATTTCAGGTTAAGTTTTTTTAACTGTGTTATAAGTAACTGCTCCCCCTCTTTGATTTGTGAGTGAGTTTCAGATTAAGATTTAAGTAAGTAAAGTGGGTCCCATGCTTAGGGGAATCAGGAGTAGGGTCCTGATTGATCTTGGCATGCGGCTTTATGAGGTACTTTGCCATTGCTTTCCTTGCGCCTTTACTTTCACTGCATCTTAAGAGACCTAGCTACACATTTAGTGCTGGGTGGACACAGGGGAGCAATGAAAAATTGACTTGTTCCGCAGTGGGATTCAAACCTTGGACCCCTGATTGGTAGCCAACCGTCCTACCAGATGAGCCACTGCTCCACCGAGTTTCAGGTAACCAACAAAGTTACACTTTTTAATCAATATTTTTGTTGCTCTTAAATTAATCATTTTGTTCAAACTGAAACTAGCACTCCCCTTTTGTTTCATGATCTGAATGTTTCCAGGCCATATGATGTGAAGAATCCCTACCTGGCTCCCATCACTGTGAACAGAGAGCTGCACAGAGGAGGTGATCGCTCCTGCATGCATATAGAGCTGGACATTTCAGAGTCCAAAATACGGTAGGTTCCTGCCTTTCCAAGTCATATTTTTCATGATATATGTATCATGTAGAAAATAAAATACTTGGAGCAAAGAAAATGTGATTTTTCAAAAACAGAGGGAACAGAGAGGAAAAAACCAAAAAGTACTGAGAGAAGCCAACTTTGAAAGGTCTAAACAATTCTGTAATAAAAAAACTATGAAATTTCTCAGAACCAAATTAATTCTCTCGGGCTTTGATTCCAATGGAAACCACCTCATTCAAATTCCAGTGGGGGAAGGGATCAAAATTTTAAATTACCCAGATTGAAATTTTCCAGGTTTATTTTGAACATTTTTTTTCTTCCAAGCATCTTGGTATTATCGGAGATCCACTCTATTTTTCTTCTTGTAATCAATTTAGTTGTATCAAAGTCAATTCTCCAGTGTCTAAGTTAGTGTTGACCTCTGACATTGATTCTGATTTCATTTCCAGGTACGAGACGGGAGACCATGTGGCCATCTACCCCATCAACAACCCGGAGATAGTGGAGAAAATTGGCAAGAGGCTTGAGGTTGATCTGGATGAAGTCTTCTCGCTCACTAATGTTGATGGTAGGCAGTAGATGCAGACTGGTTACCGAGCTACCTTTTTCATTTTGTCATATGATTTTAACCTCTTGAATGCCCCCTCTTAAAACTGTAAGTGATGTTTAAATGTGCATCTGAAATTGGCCTATTGTATGGATATGATTTTTTAAGTACATGACAGATGACAGATTTTTTGCTCATTCCTGGCCAAAACCTGTTTTAAAGTCCAGCCATTAAAGTAGTTAAACAAATGTCGTTCCATGCTAAGAAAATTGACTGGTAAGGTCCCTCACATATTAATGATAGTAATCATTACTAAACGGACATCTAATTGTAATTTTTCCTTTGTCATCAAATGCAATTAAAAAAAATTTGTTTTTATTTGAAAGAATGGTGTTATCCTCTTAGTGCTTCTGAAGAATGAAATTCAAAAAACTTGCATCCTAATGAAGCCAAGCAGTAGATAGGTACAAATATGTTACATTTTTAAAGACAGAGTAGAAAGGTGATGTATAACATGCTGACAAACTACAGCATTGGTTTTCTTGTAACTCAAAAGAATGGCATGGAATAAAATGTTTTAAGGTTTTTAGACTTTATTTTGATGCATTTTTCAATTTTTAAAAAAAATTTCTAATCTATCAATCTATCTCTTTTTCTATCTACCTACCTGCCTTTTAAATCTATCTATCTCTTTCTTTTTTTTTTTTTTTGATTATTTCAGAGGATGCTAGCAAGAAGCATCCATTCCCATGTCCCTGCAGCTATCGCACAGCCTTGACCCACTATGTAGACATTACGAACCCACCACGTACGCATGTGCTAGGAGAGCTATCAGAATACACAGATAAGGCAGAGGATAAGGAGTTCTTACAGAGGATGACCAAGGCCACTGAGGAAGGAAAGGTGCTCTCACAACCCCGTAAAAGTTGCAAACAGCATATTGTAAACTTCAGTCATTTTATGATAAACTTTTGGTTTGTACCAGTAATATCTTTTCTGAATAATGAATCATTTTAAACAATTTTCTTTAAAAAAAAAAAAAAAACCTAAAGTGCAAAAAAGAGCAAGTCCTTTTTTTTATGCTATGACCACAAACACATTTTTCAGTACAATTGGAAAAAATTTTATAAAAACCCAGTTTTTTGGTGTTTGTTTTTTTAAAGCCATCATCTTTAATTGCAGAAACTGTACCAAGACTGGATCTTCAAAGCACACAGGAACATTCTAGCAGTCTTGGAGGATATCCCCTCATTGAAACCACCCCTTGATCACATTGTTGAGCTGTTGCCGAGATTACAACCACGGTTTTATTCTATCTCATCATCACCAAAGGTAAGGTTGCTTAAGTTTTGGTTACACATCAACAAAAATATATAGCAGTGTCAGAAGATAAGTTCAGTCGCTGATCTGCTTGTTATAATGGAAATGAAACCCATAGATTGACAAAACAATTGAGGCTTACCTAAAAAGTGATAATTGTTTCCAATGTCAATGTCTGTGGACAGGACTGGACTTTGTCTTGTCAGGAAGGCCATTTTTTTTCAGCACTGTATGTATCGCAGATGTAGTCTCTGCTACAATTACTTTTGCTCTTGTGAATTTGGCATCCATTCTATTAATACTTAAGAAACCAAGCTTTCTGAAATGCCTTATAGTTGATTTACTATGATCATTCCTATTGATTTTCAAAAGAATAATAATTTAAACTTCATCATTTGGTTGACCTTTAACTTTTTTTGCCTTGATTTCTCTACAACATGTAGATTCACCCGAAAAGTATCCATGTCACAGCAGTTCTTGTTGACTACATCACCTCAACCAATCGTCACATGAAAGGCGTGTGTACCTCATGGCTTGCTAACAAGAAACCACCCCTGGACGTGGCCCCAGCTCTCAATGGCATAAATGGACACGACACTGACAACAGTGTCCGAGACTTGCTACCCAGAGTTCCTATTTATGTACGCAAATCCCAGTTCCGCTTGCCTTTCAAGCCCTCGACACCCGTTGTGATGGTGGGACCTGGCACTGGTATCGCACCTTTCAGGGGTTTCATTCAAGAGAGAGATTATCTCAAAAATGAAGGTTTGTTGAATTGCTGCCTTTTGTTTTGAATTCCTTCTTTTTATTTCTCCAGTTCCTTTTTTTTTTGGCTCTGACTGTTGTAAAAATATGTTGTATAAGGTACAGGGAAAGAAATGATGGCTTAGGTAAACTGGTGCAGGTATGTGTTTTATAGTTTTGATAATGTGAAATTTCCAGATCTAAATCTCATTTGAAAGTCAGGAGAGGCACTTTTTTTTCTTTTAATACATAATTTCTGCTATTGACTCGCCTGCTAAAACTAAAAGGGCACTTTAATTTCCTCATAAATTTGCTAAACATGTATTGAAAGTGCTGGTAAATGATAGTTATCCGCCTGAAACCTTATGAAGAAGATCCCATCACCTTCCATGCTAAAGCAAAAGAACTTTCAAGCTTTTTGCAGTTGTATCACTATGTATATGTAATGAGATGCTTTTTTTTTTTTTGTTGTTGTTGATTGGTTTTTGCTTCAGGGCGAATGGTTGGAGACACAATTTTATACTTTGGTTGTCGCAACAAGTCTGTGGACTTTATCTATGAAGATGAACTGCAGGAGTATGTGAAGAAGGGTGTGCTTACTCTGCACACAGCTTTCTCCAGAGACCAGGCCCACAAGGTGTATGTGCAGCATCTTATTGATCAGAATCAAGAGCAGATATGGAACTTACTGAATGACAATGGTCATATCTACATCTGCGGGTGAGGCTTTGCTCTGAAGTATCGGAACTGTTCATTGTGAATCAACATTAAAAATAAGATGATTTTGTTTTTACCTAATGGTAATACAATGAGGAATTTAATATCAGTGGTTTCATGGAGCAAATTAAAGCTAATTGACCAATTTGATTATTGTAAGTATAGTAGTGTGAAAGTAGTGTGAACATCACTGGAAGAACGTGCAAAATATACTCTTTTGGTGGCAAAAATGAGGGGCCATTAGATTCATCAGAAAGTTTTTTCTTGTGGGGCCCTTCATCTTATGCTCATACCAATTTCCTGAGTATGATCCAAGCTCTCAACCATCCAAATGCTGAAAGACTTGCATTCCCCTGCAGTTGTAAAAATAAACTGCTTAAGAAGGTGCTGGATAAAAAATAGAAATGAAAGGTAGGTTTGTACTTAGATGTATCCTAACGTTACAGGGAATTGATCTAAATTTTGTGATGCCATTGATTCCTTGTAATGTGCCTTGGAGTCAGAGGTGAGGAGAGGAATTCACTCATGGACTGATGCTTCATCTGATGGAAGCCACACTTGTTGGCACAACAGATCAAGAGAATGAAACAGTTGTGCTATGTGCTGAACAGTGCAATATAACCTGACTCAAAATCCTGCTATGTTAAGGTCTTGTTGCGATAACCAAGTCACTCCCATAGTGCATTTTTTGAAGGTTAAAAAAAAAAAGCCAGAAATAATGTGTGGGAACAATCTTATGACCAATTCATCTGGCCACTAGAGGAAAAACACTTTATTTTACTCTGTGTTTTTAATAATATTAATAACAAATTTATTTTTCTTTATTTTTCTATTATCCATCCCCTCTTACCAACTCCTCCCCCTCTCTCACCATTCATGACAACTGCACCCAGAGATGCCAAAAATATGGCTAAAGAGGTCCATAATGTTCTGGTCAACGTTCTCACCTCAAAGGGCAACATGGACGAGGCAGGTGCAGAAGATTACATCAAGAAATTGCAGTCCAAGGGACGCTACTCTGCAGATGTATGGAGTTAACGCAGGCCTGCTTTCTTTTGATTTGAGTAAACTTCAGGTTTTTGTTTGTTTTGTTTTTCAAAGCAACCTTACCATGTACATCTTTGTCACCTTGAAAAATTACACTGCAAAGCCGTGTGAAAGCACTTAATAAATAACAAGTTTTTAGTTAAAACAAAAAAGATTAAATTTTATTTCATCATAATTTTAAGAAGACAAGCATTATTTGGGTGGAAGGTTTTATGAACTTGCATAAGAATTATTCATGCCTTCTGAGGTAAAATGATATGTTTTTTAACTCACTCAGTACTACCCAAATTTTTAGCCGCTATCACCGTGGCCTCACAGTTTTTGGTGATTTCCATATACGCTCTTAACTTTTTTGTTTACAGCTTTTGAGGTATGTTCTTTCTGAAAATGCAAACAGTTTTAGTGTGTTATATTTAAAAGGACTCATCAGCTTTGAAAAAGAGCTGCCTACTCTAGTGGTGTAATAAATTGCCTATAAAGACTTATAGTCCGAACAAAAATTAACAATAAATATTAAACCACACATGAGACAGATAGACTATATTAAAAATCATGAAAACTTGTTTGTTTGTTATTTATTAATTAGTTCTCAACATAGTTTTGTTGCATATGAACAATTTCAAGACAAGGCTCTAAACGTTATAGAATGCAGCATTGCATGCACTATAAGTATGTACACGTATGTCTTTTGATCGTTATTTGTTCCCCCCATGCATATGAACTGTAATTGCACACTTTACACCCTCCTCTGGGCTTCATTTTTTTTTCCAGTAGCAGGCAGAATGAAAATGAAATGAAATGACACACCTTAGGCAAAAGTCTCTGAAGTTTGTTGGGAACAGAGTCTGCACTTTCTTGATTTTTTTTGTGCAGTTGCTTCTCCAATGTCTAGAACTTACTAAGATCCTGTTTTATGAAGTCTAAAAAGGACAACTTGGGTTTGCCTCTCGCAGCATGTAAAGAATTGAGCACAATGAAACAGTGAATGGTGGCTAGAACACTCAATTTGGTGCATTTGTTGGGAGATCGATCGCTAGTGAGTTAAAGGTAGCTTCACTTAAATCAGCATTATCTCCTAAGAACCCTTCCTGATAGTTCATACATTAACTCAAAACACACAGAACAATTTTCAGTCTGCCATTTGCATCTATAAGATTTTGTCATTTTATACTAAGATCCATGGACTATAGAAATATAAATTTGGACATCTTCAAGGGAACTCTTAATAATGCTGCTGATAGTGGTAGGAAATATTGGCACCCCTTTCCTCACTTTGCTTTTCTCATTCTCATAAATTTCCTAGAGTTTGAAACTGAGTAATGTGCAATGTCTTTGGTGTATAAATTAAGGTTTTCATGTCTGGAGAAAAAATTTGACCATAGTCAAATATTCATACATGAATTATGTATTAGAAGGCAAGAGCAAATTCAGTTGTACATTATTTACATATATATACACATGGCATTTTTGTATTTTTAATCGTAAAAAAAAAGGCATATGGTTACTAATCATCACTTCAAACTTAAACATCATTTCATATGTATCTTGACATCATTTCGTTTTTTTTCTTTTTGCTTTGCATTTTTTTCATTTGAAGAAAAACACACACACACACACAAAAAAACATCCCACATCAAATAGAGCTGCAGCAGAGAAATTAAAGTCTTTGCAATACATCCCAGAGAGCACAACTAATAGTTAACAGTATAATTTTTTTTTGTAAAAACCTGCAAACCTTTAATAAATTTTAAAGGCTACTGTAAATTGGGCTTAAAATATGCATTAATAATGAAATTGCACAAAGACCAATTAAAAAATATCAGGTTGCATTTTAAACATCATAAATCATTGTAATTTACTTATGATCATAGACATAGGGCCAAAGTGGATCTCATGAGCCTTGCAATGATAAAAACTGCAGAAAGATGTGTTGATTCTGGGCTTAGTTATAAGTACTGAATGTTTGCCTGAAGAAAAGTGTTCAATGCCAATTAAGATCGCACAAAGAGAATTGTGTCCACATCTCTACAACCTGTGACTCACCAGATGTTTGCTATTTTAAAACAACCCAAATTTTTTATCAGCTTGAGCTTACCATTTGTCCAGTGCACAGTATTCATCATGTGGTCGATGAGCCTTTTCATTAATAATAGGGTATTCTGAAACGACACTTGCTTCTTTACTTTCGAGACTCCCAATACAGTAGCACACCACATGTGAATACTTTTTAGAAAAAGACATTTTTAGCTTCTTGAAGTATTGAAAATAAATTCATAGTTCGAAGTACTTTTAAAATTTTTTTACCCCAGTCAAATGTACCTCAGGTTAATGCAGGTAACATTAATGTACTTTTTAATGCATAACATTTTTACTGAATTCTATCTTACCTTTTTGATATGATTGCTGAGGCAAAAAATTTTCAAAGGCTGTGTGGTATATTTTCAATATAAGTATTTGTATATACATTTTCCATTACTGTGTTTAACCAGAATTGAAAACAAATTTTATGTCATTTGTCTGCTAAAGTCTTACATATGTTAATGTCCTGACGATTTTATGTTTATGTTGTACTGCAGTCAATGGTCCATATATAGATGTTAGTTATCACTATGTTTGTATTTTTTTTTATACAGAACTGTATGTCTACAAAAGCAAAATCAATAAAGTTGACTGAATGGAAATCTGGTATTTTGGTGGTTACATTTTTATTAACATGTATATTTTGTGTGAGATTATTCTGAATAAGTGACATGTTGCCAAAGTTTTCATACTCATTATTACAAGTCCTGAAGGTATTACCTGAGGCCTAACATTAGCATTAATCTTTATTTTGTAAAGACCTTCTCAAAACTTGCAGAATAAAGCTTCAGGAATTTACCATTGAGTTAAAGTGTTCACTGTCCGATTACCAAATTAAATGATCTTCATACCTCATGTGATTCTCTGGATAACAGATCTGTACTCATAACTAACAGGATCCGTACCATTTGTGTAGGGGTCTCTCAAAATGAGTCAGTTGTTGGTATGCATCACTGAGCTCAATTAAAAATATTAAACAGTCTCACAAAATGAGTCGGTTGTGGGTCTGCATCAGTGAATTCACTTCAAAATATTAGAGTAAAAAAGTTGCAATTCCTAATGATTTATGTACAGACAGTCTGTAGTATGTCTAGAGAAAGTTTCCCCGATAGAAGATGAGTAGTTTTCAACCCTCTACTTAATGGTTTTCATTTAAAGTCAACCATGCTAAACAACAACTCAACTCATTTTGAGAGACACAATCTTTTCTGTATCGCAAATGAATTTGTCTAACAAAAATGTAAAATGTTTAGCCTTACCTAGTGTGAGTCATGTTTAGATACCTATTGTGCATCAGGAGTGAGATAATGACAATTACTCCAGGTGACAATAATGAGGGGAAAGAGCATTAGTCACCCCATTTGTACAGCTACGAAAAAAGCTTCATATTGGCAGAGAGCAGCAAGTTTTGCAGCCGTTTTATAATGTCACATTTGCAGTAAGTGATGAGTGAAAACCTTCAAGGTACAACCATCCTTTAGGAAGGGGTAAAGATAGCCATAAGGAGAATGAAAATGTAATGTCTCTGATCTTTTTAACCCAAGTAGTGAAATAAACTTAAGGAAACTAGACGATGTTTCTAGGCTGAAAGCGGATGGAGCAAATCATAATGACCTCAGAATGGTTTTAATAGCAGAATCTGGTGATCAACTCCAACAAAAACTTTTAAATACTCTCGTTTTAGAGAATGGATCTGTCTTTGATTGTGAAGAAATTGAATGCATGGTCATCGTAAAGAAATTCTTTAACCGCAAGTGCAATCTGATTAGCAAAGGCAATCAAATCAAAGAAGTTACAAAGTTCAAATCTGATAACATCAGATGATAGATGCACAAATGAAATAAGTAAGAAAATAGCCATGGCCAAAGATACATTCCAAAAAATGAAACCAATACTGGCAAACAGAAACATAAGTACATGTATGTTAACCAAAATAAGGGTAATGAAAACATATTTATGGTCAGTACTTTTGTATGGTAGTGAGTGTTGGACAATAAAGAAGGAAAGGGAGAGAAAAAATGGAAGCAGTAAAGATTTGGTACATCAGGAGAATATGAAAATATCATGATCAGAGAAAAAGTCCAATGATTGGTGCTGAAAGTGAGAGGCTAATCTTGAGCCATCATTTTTAAAACCACAAAATGGAGACAACTACAATTTTTAAGACGTATTTGCATATACAAGGTGTTAGGGCTAGATTTAGGCGAGTAGAGGTCA
>BLXT01006874.1:187450-202392 GCA_019648995.1 Plakobranchus ocellatus | reverse complement strand
CACCGTTGTGTGAGCTATTTATATCCACAACACACGTTATCCTATCAACACATCGACGCGACCGCGAGGGATAGAAAGAAAGAAAGGTTGGAAAACTTAACGCGAACGGGGAATTCCCAAGCGGAAAATCCGTGATGCTCCCTCTTTTCACTTCGTTATAGCTAGATATGTTTCTAACAAATTGAACATAAATTTACACCAGTGGAAAGACGAGATTTTGTTCTTTTCATTGATATGCATTACTTTAATTTTCATACGAAAGAAATTTAATTACAGCCGAGGGAAGATCGTCAATTTTGAGGGGTTAGCGTGCGCGATAGGCCGTTAATCGCCAGTATTGGGTACCTACTTTAAGTACAGAAAGTCTAAAGCATGGCTGTAGAATGTTCTCCACACAGAGAGGTGAGTAGTTATCAACCCTTTGATTGATGATTTTTTTTTATTTAAGGTTATCATGCAAAACCCCAACTCAATTGACATACACAAATACATAAATTATATAATTTACCCTACAGCGTCGTACTTTAACTTATTTATTATCAATCTTACCCATGAACCATTTGACACAACGATTATTTTAACAAAGATGTCAATGTACATTCACCTGCATTTAAATCATCCTTGAATCTTTTTTCCAGGCACTCACCAGGTACAAAATGTCACTCTTCTGTCTATCTCAAACATCTCGTCTCCACATGACCAATTCTGACCATGCTGGCTAAGGCACAAACAATCACAGATTACTATTTAGGTATCATAGGCCTTCAGAAATTATCAGCTTTTTGTGCTATCAACTGTGAAAAAATCATCGTTGAGTCCAATACCTAAATATTTCATCACTTTAGTCATGTCTTGCCCTCCACCATTCTTGAGATTATTAGCATCTTGTATGATAGCATTGGACTCTATTTTATCACAGGGGCTTGGTTTGACTGAAACTTGTTTGAGGTTTAATGGCGGTGCCTTTTTCATTGGTTTCACCTTACTCTGGGGCACCACTTTGGTTTTCAAATCCTCTCTATTCTGGTTATCTGTAGAGTTGACTGCCTGAGGAAGAGAGGCTGGCTTGAGATCCTGCGCTAAAATACCATCTTGTTGATTTTTTCTCATATTAGCTGCGCTTTTTGGGAACATTTTATTTTTATTGCTTGCCTCTGGCATTAAGGAGTTAGGTGTTGATGTGCCGTTTTTAACTTCCTTATATTCCAACACTGCCTCGGTCCCGTATAAAGCCTTTAAGTTTGCCAGTTCATCTTTTGTTAAGTCAGATGACCCTGAGTTAGCCAATTTTGCGCACAACTCCTTTGCTGCATGTGAGTTTGTACTTTGCTTATTTCTGGTTGACAGTTTCAAGGGTGGAGCTTTTGTGAGAGGTTTCTGCTTGGCAACTGTGCTGTTCATATGCTGTGACTGCTCTCTGGTTTGAGAAGAATCGGAAAGACTTTCTGTGGTTTTTGTACCATCAGGCCTTGTCTCAGATCTATCCGAGACGATTGGCAATGCAGGCACATCAGGTGCTTGGGTTTCCAAAACAGGCTCATCACTCTCAACATTGGGTCTGTAGCTCTTTGCTTTCTTTTTCCTGCTCTCAACTCTTCTCCGCTCCTCACGCTCGGCCAGGGCATCCAAGTAAGGGTCTTCTCTCCCTTCGCCATCAGCATCTGGATCTTGCTCTTTCAAAGAGCCACTGTGTGCATCTCCAGGGTCAGGCTGTTTTTTGACACCCACCCACTGAATCTCACCTGAAATTTGAGCAACCAAAGTACTTTTTTCGTTTCCCAAATCTCTCCCAGGCTCAGGTGGTTTCACTACTGAATTCATTGCGTGAGGATCATGGCAGTTTTGCAAGTCCTCTTGTGCTGGCTCCTCTGTAGAAGATTGGCTCTGATAATCCTGGGAGGAAGATGATGGGGACGTAGAAACAAAGGCTTGAGAAGAAATGGAATTTTTCCTGTGGCGACCAGCATCAGGCTTTGTCTCACTCTCAGTTTTCTTTGAAATCTGAGCTTGTTGCTGCTGCTGCTGCTGCTGCTCGTGTCTGAGTGCATCTGCCTCCCTTTTCTTTGCCTCCTGCTTTTCCTGGAAAAGCTCCAGGACAGACTTTGTTGGTTTCGAATCTGAAGAGCTCTGTTCCCTCCTCTCTGCATCTGCTTCTTCTCGTCTCAATCTCCTATCTTCTTCATCCAGCAATCTCTGCCTCTGATCTCTCTCCTCCACTTTTTTGCCGCGGAGTTGATAATCTTTCCTCCTAAACTTATCATACTTGCCTAAATCTTCGAGTTTGATATGCCTTCGTTCATACGCATATGCAAATCTCTCTTCATCCCAATCCTCCTCTTCTTCCCCAACTTCATCATATCCAACATAAATTCTGTTGAGGTGTGAAGTGTCTGAATCTGGAGTTAGACTACAGCCACCTGAAATTCCTGACTTCTGCTTTGTTTCTAGGGACTTTTCTTTATCATTATTTATATTGCAGTGAGGCCTATAATTATTTTTATTGTTCTCCGTTGCCTGACCACCTGTGTGTTTACTGCTCTCACCATATCCGTAAGTAAGCCTTCGCCACCTGCGGTTCACTTCAAACTCAACCTGTATTTTTTCATCAAGAGAATTGTCAACATTTTCATCATATCTACCGACCTTTCTACTTGTTGCAGTCTTATTCTGTATTGATATTCTCTGGTCTTCATGTAGTCTCTCTTGCATTTGATGCTGAATGTCACATCCTCTTGTTTGAGAACCCTGCACACCCTCATTTCTCTTGTACTTCATTTCTGCACCACCCCTTCTCTGATGTCTGGGCCCACGATTAGAACCAGCTACTCGCCTGTGACTCTGCTCATTTCTATCTTCATCCTCATCGTACTCGTTATTCCTCCTCTGGTCTCGGTTCTCACTCTCTCTGCAACCTGACGCTCTCTCTCTGAGTGTGGGATCTTTCTTACTCTTTGATTGCCTATCGCAGTTTTCACCTCCAGCGCTGACTTCATCATCCTCCCTTTTGCTGTTAAAATACATGTCATCAAAATCTGAGAACCTTCCACGCCCTCGGCCCCTCCTTCCATCTTTTCTAGGCCCTCTCATCTGAGGGCCCTTATTTTCTATCTCAGCTTCATATCTCCTGGTGTTTTCATATTCCCTCCTCAGCCTGGGATGATCAGCGTCCATGTCTCTGTGTTCACTGCAGTAATTTTTTTGATGTTGAGTTTGGTTTGCATCAGCAGAAAATCTTCCACCACCTCTTTGTCTCTCATGAAAAACTTTTCGAACATTTTGATTCGTTTCTCTCACCTGTCCTCTGGGAAAGTGTATATTTTCATTCTCCTCATTGTATCTTGAATTTGGCTCGGATCTTTCTTTCTTCTCCTCCACACTTTGAGAGATTCGCATAGGTAGCTGCGTGTCCTCACCACTTTTCATAACATTATCATCCTCTTTTCTCCTTTTGTCTGTGTTAGCAGTGTTTTCTCCTTCCACTGTTCTTGATAAGAAACCATCTTTCTCATCCCTTTTGGAACTTTTCATGACCGGCCTCTCGAGTCCCTGAGCAGTTTGAGATTTTTCAGCACCATCACGATTTCCTCTATTACCAGAACCACCTCGCCAAGGTGTTCCTCTCCCATGACCATGTTGTTGTTGCTGCTGATGATGGTGAGGATTATGATAACGAAGGCGATGACCTTTGCCCCCTTCTCTGTGACGGTTATGACTGTTATAATCTTTCTCTCCTGGATGATGACGGCCTTGAGCACTTCGTCTTCCATCTTTTCTTCCCCCTCTAGAATGGATACCATTTTGGCTCCTCTGATGAAGCTGTGTCTCACTTTCAGCTCTGCCGGCAGGGGAACCCAGGCTTGCCTCAGCAGTGGTCATACTCGGCAGGGACCAGCGGTTCTCCTGAGAAAATAAGACAAGACGTCCTTTTCAATAATGATTTTGACCCATAAAAAGGGAAAGGCAAGAGATATTGTTACAGTTAAGCACATAAAAAAATGTTTAAGTACATTGTGCATGCTCAAAGGCTAAGAAAAAAAACTTCTAAAATTTGATTCCTCCTCAAAGGGAAATAAGAAATAAATTTAGAAAAAAAAGTTTTATTTTGACATTGACTGGGCTACCAATCTTAGTTGTCCTTGCATATTTCACAGCAAAGCTGGAAAGTCATAATGCAAGACTTCCTCCAAAATCAAAGACATGGGCAAGATTAGACATTGGGAGGTTGCCCTGTGTAACATAAGCAAGGGTGAAAAGAGTATCACAACACTATGTAGGATGACATAGGCAGGTAAGTGTTAAAAAAGTGTTTTAAAATGTACTTCAAATGCAATGCTCAAAACAATTGTCTGCAACAATAAGTTTATTAGATCTAGGCATCATACATATTCAATTCCATGTTTGACTTTGCAATGACAAAAAACAATTCAACAGGCCATGCTGAGCCTGCGTCTTGACATAAACTTTAAAACTTCTCTTTAAGGTATTTTGGAAAGGTAACATAATGTTTCAACTGCACTTTTAGTCAACGCTTTATTTGTAGAACCATTAAAAAATGTCTGAGTACTAAAAATTAAAATTTATGAGATAAACCAATCTATACAGTCTCATAGCGTCATATGTTAAAAAAGCTTGTTGGTTCCAAGACTAAGCTTCAAGTCTTACTTCATTAACAAGGTACTTGTTCTTTTCTTGCTCCAAGTCGATAATGCCACCTTTGGCCTTTTGCTGGGCAAACAAGTCTGCCATCTTAGCTTGCTGCTCTTTCATTTCTGGAGGCAGAACAAAGGGCGTTTCCTCCACTTCCTGTTGTCCCATACAATCAAGGATTTCACTCGTGACAGAGAGAGAACCTTCACCTAAAGGAGCTCGACAAACAGGGCAGCCGATAATTTTCACCTGTTAGTGACAAAGATAAATTCTTCAACCATAACATCATAAAAATATTTGTTCTGGATATTGTTACACACACAATTAAAAAGTGAGAATATCTTGAGATCATCTTTGTTAGGAGATAGAGATATAACAAACGACTGCACGAGAAGACCAAAGCAAATAAAAGGCGAAACACCGGAAATAAGCGACAGAAGACTTATATTATAATAATAATAATAACATAAAGAAGTAGGACAGGCACACAAAGAAGTAGACAGAGATATATGAGGTGAATTAAATCTAAGGCCCACGCACGCAGGCGCGATAAATAAAAAAATAAAAAAAAATAGGAAATCTTATACCTTTAAGTACGTTAGTGCATATTAATTCACTAACGAGGAACTCCCCTCTAAGATACTATCTCATAGACAAAAATTGATAAATACGTTCCTCAGATCTTATCCAGAGATATAACTACAGGTACAACTAATAGGTATAAATCAATGGCTACGATCTTTAGGTCACATTAGAAATCTAACTAATAACATACTCTATAAATATAATTAATATATACATATTCCACGCGCACAAACACACGCTCCTAAGCTTAATCCTCGTAGATCCTCGTCTTGTAGAAGAATAATATAGTTTGTCTTTTGGTCCTGGCTCCTGCACAAACAGTTCTTGCTTTACACAATGTTAACAGTGTCCTTAACCGTCCTTAAACTCTCTCCAGCTACCTTCTCTACACAATGATAACAGTCCAAACAGTCTCTCCAACTACCTTCACTGCCTCCAACACACTGCCACTCGCCCGACAGGTGATATGCCCTTACGCGAGGGGTAAACACAAGCAATATAGAAAATGGTACCAATTCAGTTGCTCATAGATCTGTAAAGGCACACAGCCTCAAACATCAAATATCATTAAACTTCAAATACCACCGTTTCAGTCCCACAAGAACATAAATCCTTAGTCTTCAGGCACACGGCCTAAGGAATAATACAAACGTAGCTTCACAGTTTCACTGAGGTGGTAGAAGGTTAAAATATGACTCCTCCGTACGAGTGTTAAAATGCACGTCCGCTCTGTCCAAGCGACGAAAATGGAGTGTGTTCTTGCAGCGAAAATCTTGCCAATCTGCAGTCCCGAGCTGAACTATCAATCACAACACACACACCAAACATTCACTCTACTCAGCTAACATAAACATGACTACAATAGTCCTAACAATCTTTACTGCACAACAGATGAAAGCACAATACATTGAATAGGATAAATGTTGTCTTTTGGAATGAGGCAGTGAGTAAAATTGTTAAACACATGCCTCAAAAACGCGCAATCTCCAAGATTAAAGTTAATAATATTTAAAATTAATAATACTTTACTAATTATCTGTTTTTAAAATTTTCATGTATTTGATCCCCTGTGATCAAGCCTAAGATCTATTTGATGATCTCAAGCTTTCTGGCCTTCTCAAGCCAGCATTCATTTTGCAATCTGAATCAGGATCAAAGTCTGTTCAGTTTTTCTAACATAAATGTGATCTCCTTTCCTAGTGGCACTAATCAGTAACGCAAAAAAAAAAAGGAGGGGCCTGTATGTTTTTTGTAATTTGAAGAAACAAAAAAAAAAGAAAATTTTTAAGGTCAAAAGACAAAATGCAGTTTAGGTTGTGAAACATAAAAACAAAGAGAGAAAACTGAGAAAAACCTTTTCTTCCTCTGAAAATTCTATGTGCCTCCTCTCAGATGCCTCTTCTCTTTCCTCTTCCTCTATCTGTTTTCGTCTGTGCTCTAGATAGCGATTAAGGCAACGGTTGTGGAAATAATGGTAGCAAGAGGTGCGGTGGAACAAGTCATCCTCATGAAAATGTTCAAGGCATACAACACATGGGCAGTGTGGAATGTTACCGTCTGTCAAGCTGTCTTTGGCCATCTGGGAATATGAGCCACAATTATTTTTGGACAATGAAAAAGGATAAAAATAGAACAATTTTTAATTCATACAACATATGCAACAGATAATAACAATGATGCTTTCTCACTGTCATAGATATAAGAGTACTATTAATTTTTACACATTTTAAGTAAATGCATGAAAAAAACATTGTTTAGTCTTCACCTTTCTTGAGCAATCTTTTTAGATCTACAATGTAAATTTTCAAGTAAGGCAACTCAAGGTCTCGTCATAGCATTAAAACTGTCCTTTTCACGATCCTAAATTGACTGCAAATGTTTCTACAACCTTGATCTAGATGTCTTAGTTGGAAAAGTCCTTGTGTTCATGGTAAAAAGAAATGCTGAAACATGAATGGTCAAATTTAAGAATAGCAACCAATGATATTCTCTCTTATTTTTAGACTCTGTGAGACAAGGGTAACAAGTTTTCATTGCAAGCAAGCTCTTTTCCAGATATCTATATTTTTAATTAGAAAAGCTGCACACCATTAACAACTGAGCTGGACTAAGAAAAGACAAACAACATTACCTCTATAAGGGTAAACAGCATAACTTCTCCAACACATTCATGGGCTTTAGCGATCATATCTTCAACGAGACTGTAAATAAACAAGAGAACACAAATCATCAAAGCCGGATCTAAATAAATGGAAATGACAAATTCACCCTCATTTCTATCCAATACAAATCAAACAGAATGCAAAATGGTTTTCCAGCTCCTATTACAAAGACAAATCATTGGTTTGGTGTGCAACAAATAGGCCTGAAAACATAAACTGTACTGAGAATCAAATCATGAAAACAGTCAAAATTAGAGCTATTAAAAATCTGACTCACTAAAAAAAAAACAATAAATAAATAAAAAAAAAGATCTATGTATATATTTACACAGATTGTTTAGCTAATTTCCTGCTTTTCATATGCAAATATTTTTTTCATGTACAATTTTTTACACATACTAGCTATTTTACCACATTATGCAAGGAAAAATATTGTTATTTACTATCACATATAAGGCTACAAACTGTTTCTCTGCCTAATTCAATAACAATTGCATAACTATTCACTTGCTGAAGTTAGAGTGAATAGGGATGCCATTGCCAGCCTGCCTTTGGACTCGGCTACTCACAAGGTCCATAAACTTGATGGCTGACCTTTTCTGTCTCAGCTTCTGGTTATTAAGTTTTACCGTCTATGGTAAAAGTGTCCGAGTGTGAATGTCTCAAAATCCAAAGCACATATTATGGACAGAGAGCGAATTTTGAGAAAGTGCTAGGCATGGATAAGAAATGCTTTAAAGACACCTAAGAATCTCAAAATGTCATACTGAGATATAAACAACTAAGACAGACAAAGAAGAACAGAATTTGTGGGACTTCTACTGAAGGCACTGTAAAACATAAAATGAAGAATATAAAGTGTATGGACATGTCACAAGGTTGTAAGGACTTACAAAAATAATCTGACTGAGCATTGCTAGAGGAAGGGAAGGAGAGAGAGAGGGAGAGAAGGTGAGTGAGACGAGGAGAGCTAAAGAGAGGATTGGGGGGGAAGTTTGTAGACAGAGAGAGAGTTAGAACTTAGAGTCTTTAATATACTAGAGTAATTTATAAACCAACCTTGCAATCTCTTCCTCTCCAAGCCCGCGAGGATTCTTGATCTCAATGGTAGGTATCTCGTCAGGATACTGGAAAAACAAAAATTTACATAAACATATTTTTAGATCTATCAGAACACAACTTTGTAAAAAGATGATAAAGGTTTTGAAATATCAGGTGCTCTTTATTAATGCGTGCATATCTTTCTGTGCTATTACATCTCAAACCGAAAGTCATGAACCAACCTTAAAAAAAAAAGTAACAGACATGAAATCTCAATTGGTGATCAATGCATGTACTGAGATAGAGATTAAACTCTTTTATTTTCACAAATGCTATTGAATTATTTCAAAACTTGAAAGTCATTCAAAATGCAACCGTTCTGCTAATCCCCGATTTTCAATCTCACTCACTCTTAGATACACAGTTTCTCTTTTGCACATTTAAAACATTGCACATGTTAATTAAAAACACTACATGAAATTAATATATTATGATTTGAAAAATGGGAAAGCGAAATGAATACACTATACAAGATGCACCAACGGATCTTGAATAAATTTGGGAAAAATTTCATAGATAACTTCACCAATAACTATTTTAAGAAATACATTTCCAAAATCTTTCTGCTAGAGAATATTGCCACAGAAAAAGTGAGATATGAATTTGATTTTGATATATTTTACAATAAAATTAAAACAAAAAAGAAATCTAAAATCAGGAAAAAGACTCTGACCTTTGGACTTGGAGTGAAGATGAGAGTCATGCAGACAAACTGCTTGGTTACATCATCACCTGTTGCTGGATGCAGAAGCAGCTCTATGGTGTTCACAGTCCCGCTGATTATACAAGAATGTACGTAAGACAGGGATACATATGAATGGGATAAAATCAATTAATAAAAATGAGATCGTTTATCAAAGTACTTGAAAATGATGAATATGTCTAAAAAAATTACTCCAAATTAGTGGAAAATCAAGTGCTGAAAAATTTACATTTTTCAAAAAGTGAAGACAGCCTGGCGAAAACAGGATAAAGCTGGATAGTTTCTGAACTATTTAGTATAAGGTGGGGTTTTTAAAAACGAAAGTAATAAAAAAAAAAAGCATTTAAAAAACTTAAAATTTTTTTTTCTTCTCTTAAGTTTTAAAAACAAAATCTGACTCCCAGGGACTGTTGAGCAAAATTTAATGGACTCTATATAAACATACAAACATTTACAATACAAAATGAATGATTTATCAACAATCAACACAACTAATAAGTATTGAAAGGAGCAAATGAGACTATCAGGTCACATTGAACTAAACAATTATTAAATAATAAAACAAATGCTGCAGTTCGATAAAGCAGCTTTGATTTTTAGAAAATTTCCTTTTTGCATGGTAGTGAAATTAAAAAAAAAAAGAATCATACGATGAAATCCCCTTATTTAAATATAATTTCAAAAAATACCCAGGAAAAGAAGAATTCATGTGAATCAAAATATCTTCTAATAGCAAGGAACTTGCTTTGATAGAAACTTGAATTATACTGGTATGAAATTTATCAGTATAAGGATGATCTAAAACTATTATAATATTCAAAATGCATAGCAAATGCAAAATTTTTACAATGTAGGCCTATAATACTTACTCTGACTTTCTGCTGTATGTCAATTCATTGATGTAAATCGCCTCAAGGGATTCTATTTCTGTTTCAATAGGGCTGGGGAGGCGAGCATAAGAGTTTTTGTTTTTTTAAATTGACTAAAAAAAAAAGCCAAAGAAAAAACAAGGTGTTTGTATGTGTGTGAGGGGTTAATCGGGGTATTTTCTTTAATCATATTTACAACACATGTAAAATCATGACAAAAAATGAAGAAAATTGACTAGTAAATAATAAAATATAATGTGCAATGGCACCCACAATCACTTATTTTGCTCAAAGAAAAATTATTTCTCCTGAAATTTCTGTTGAATAGCAAAAATTACAGATGACACCGATCTAATCTAAATCTAGGTTATAGCAGAGACATGTACACAAGAAAAATGGCAAAATGATAAATTCCATTTTTGACTTTACAAGTTTTGCCAATTAGGGCAAAAGAAATGCCAAGATCGTGAAATCGATACTTTAATTGGGTATATCTTAAAAGTCAAAGATTTATATATTGTGATGTGAAGTTGGAAACTAAGCATTAAGGAAAGCAGTCTCGCATATACACAGATTTTCTTTTTTGAATGTAGCATTTGAAATCTTTTCGATTCTGTATCTAGATCTAGATTCTACTTTTAATATTGCCATGAAGCAGCCTAAATTTTATGTCTTTATGACTTTTTTTTTTCAGTTCACTTACCTTTCTTCACAGACTTCATCATTTTCCCTGTCTCGAGTGCAAGCCATCGCTTTGCTCTTGAAAAATCTGGATCAAATCTAGTTATGGATTCATTTGATGACACAGATTCCACGGCCTAGATCTATATCTAGAAAGATTTCAATCTAATCTAAGTGGATTCTTGGAGTTAGACCTACATAGATCTAATCTAGATCTAGATCTATGTGGTCCTAGATCTATATCTAGATATACAGATCTATCTAAATCTAGAATCTGTCTATAGATAGAGATCCAAAATTTTGATTCTCTAAGTTCTAATTTATATATCAAGATCTAGAAAATCTAGTCTGGTCTTGATAATTATCAAATAAACCATTTAGATCTGCAGATTCAAGCTTAAAATTTTAATAAATGCTGGCTCAAATAACAACTCTGAAAGGTAGATCTGTTTAGATCTACACTTCAAGCTTGATCAGAATCTTTACAGCTGACGAAGCGTCGGAAGCGACAGTGACAGACCATCACAGGGACAGCCACTCCATTTTTTTTTCTTTCCCCAGAATGTACGTTGATTGCGAGTTCCCTGCCCTGATCCACAGAGATTAAAGCCCTAAAAAAGCGCGCATCCCTTCGGGCCCTGGTGCCATAGAAAGTATGTGGGCGCCACCTTATGGGCAGGCTTAGGTTTCTTCAGCATCAAGTAAATGAACTGTATGAGATCTTTTTCTCCTCGAAACCCGCTTCCTCTGCTATTTTTTCGCTTTAACCCTTCTCGAAAGAAAAAAAAAAATTAAAGAAACGTATTCAAGAAAAAGTACACAGCCACGGCACAAATATTAAAAAAAGGAGAACAAAGGAGGAGAGGGAGCTTTGATCACTCCCTCACTTCAGGTGAGATTTTGATAAGTTTTCATGGCTTTCAAAAAGGGCAATAATCCTGCGGCGTGCAAAATGAAACGATTTGACTGTGTTCATTTTTGGCGATGAGAAGTTTTTTTTCGGGCGTGATTCGGCGAACGCAGGCAAAGACAACAGGACCATTAGTAGGAATGTGATGTCATATTCCAAATTCGATTCATTCTTAGGACAAATTTGGCTGCAGTATATCAGGAAGTTCGTACAGAATTCTTCTAAATGGGTTGGACGTCGTTTTAATGTTTGGTTCCTGTGTTACGATCGATTGAACTAAATAATTGAGGGCACATAAAAGAGTGCTTTAACAATATGAACGCGACAAGAACTACCAGCGAGCTGTGGGGACGTAAAAAATCGGCGCCGAGGAGAGTGTCTTTAACGTCTAAGTCGTTAGAACCAGTCTATACTCAGTGCCTGGAGAGGGGAATGTAAACGATCAGGACGTTTGAAGCCACATTGATAGGATGACACAGATCAGATTCTGTGTCTCGGTGTCGACATGAATTGAATGGCCTCAGCGTTCTCTGTCACAAGAAGTTGTTTGTTGCTAAGGCTGAAAGCCTGTGGCGCTTACTGTTGACCGTAATGATCAGTTCACTATTCTTGTAATTGAAATTTGTACCATCGCTTTTGGTGGTACCAGCAAAATGAAAATTGCCATTTTGTTTGAGCTTTCGTGATATTACTATCTTGACATGATGAAGACTCAAGATTTGTTGACATCAATACGAACAGTTGATTTGCCTTCCGTCCAAGTTGTCGGGGATTTCGCTAAGATTAAAAATGTGCAAGGGATGCTCGGATGTAATTGGACAGCTGTTGAAGAAATAGACGGAAAAGAAAACAAGTTTTGTTGTTTCTTAGGAGAGATAGCATCTTGCCCATTAGTACCGATAGTTTGTTTCCCACAAAATATGACAGATAAGCAGTTGTTCATGAGATGTAATAGTATCTCGATAGCTATAGTTTATTTCAAACTTTGCGCTCCATTATTGCTACAATAGTGAAAATTTTTACTTAGGCCTTACTTTATTATCATGTTTTTTTTTTTTTTTTTATAATAATTAGTTAGATTTTGAATTGCCGTGGATTACTAAAAAAACCTAGGATCTTGAAATTCTCTCCGAGTCAAAATGTCAACTTTTAGACTTCAGGATTCTGCTCAGACAAGGATAAATTTAATTGAGGTTGCGTCACATAACAGTAACTTCATTTGGTTTACTTTTGCTCTGGGTGAAGGACATCACATCTCGAGTTCAAAGGGCATAAATACTGAATGAATCATGGAAGCAGCTAGATTAATTTTTAATTGATTATTGCAGGTCCCAAGCACTTCAAAATGATAGAATACAAGTTACTCCATTCAGAGTAGACATAAAATGATCCTCAGTTAAAAATTAAACCTTATTAAAGCTGCGTTATGCAAAGCACCTTTGTTTAGTTTATGTTTTTGTTCTGGGACTTTCATTTCATTTGCAAAGAATGTCAGTTTTTTTGTCTGGCTACAAAAGCAGTGATCATTCAATCTCAATCAAGAAACATTCTGGAATAGGGCTACATTTCAGATGACGAATTCTTTTGTTCCCATTTTGGTTCATGAATTTTTCCTTTTTTTTTCAACCGTTCTTTGCATTTTGTTTACTGCATGTATACCCAAGTTGGGTAGATTATGGTCCTGTTCAGGTTTAGGGAAATCTACTTAAAGTCGTAATGTCACAAGACATTCTTCAGCATATAGTTGAAAGCAAACTTTGATCTATTTGCTAAAAATTATAATTTTTTAAAATCAATAAGTATTTCTTGGTTTTTACTAAATGCCACACTAAGATATTATGTTCAAGAAAATGTCTTTTCATTTCCCGTTCATTTGAACGGGCAAACATGCTTGTGTGTGTGTGTGTATATATATACATATATATAGACTGCCTGAACAAGTAATGAGCCCTCTTCAGGCTCGCATTGCTTGAGTTCCAAGTCTTTGTTTTATAAGAAACTGATACAGGGCGATCTCTAATCCATTGTGGCGTTTTGGTGCGTAATAAATCAAAACTAAAACACTATTTGAATCAAACAGAACCCTAAGTGCCACAAGGCGTGGAGCAAGCTGTTCATCTCACCTCTAAAGTCATTTTACCGTCTACATTTGAAACAAAGTATGGAAACCGTAAAAAAAATCACTGGAGGCTTATATTTTATATAAGCTTACTGTCTAGAAGCAACAACAACAACAAAAAGCCACGCATGATGAACTTCAATATCAATTTTATTTAAATAATATAAAACCGAGGGAAGCTATAGCTCATCGCCAAATTGCTGCCTAACTGTGAGAATATCTAACTATACAAACATGGGGTTCAATTGTTTCCAAAACTGGGCATACTGATATATAAGAGTTGTTTCCCCCTAAAATTGAGCAAATGATTTTGTTCTCTCATTGAGATGAAAAAAAAACAAAACAAAAAAAAAAAAACCCAAACAAACAACCGCAACACACACACAAAAAAAAGATATAATTTCATAGACCAACGTGCAAGAAGTTTTGCTCAAGGTATTCTTAGTTTCAAAAGGCAAAAAAAAAAAAAAAGTTTTGGTAATTCTATTGTAGAGCTCACGTACTTCCTGCACCAGAGGCGGACACACTAACGATACAGAAACGGTGGCGATGAGAGAAGCCAAGTAGTAGCAGCATCATTTCGGGTGTTGTGTACAATGCCAGGATCTTGACATACGATAAAAATGGTTTCGGCATATTTTCCTATGAACTCTCTGGCCTATGTGGTTTCATATGTCAAGTGTGCGAACAAACAGAACATCATTTTCTACTTTAATTGTTTTTTTTTTTATTACCGCTGCTACTACTGCTGTTGCTACTACTACTACTCCTACTACTCCTCCTGCTCCTCCTCCTCTTCCTCTTCTTCCTCCTCCCCCTCCTCCTAATACTACTACCACTGCTACTACTACTACTACTACTACTACTACTACTACTACTACTACTACTACTACTACTACTATACTACTACTACTACTACTACTACTACTACTACTACTACTACTACTACTACTACTACTACTACTACTACTACTACAATTTTCATACTTTCGTTTCTATTGATATTTTTGGGAGCAGGAATGATAGATTAAAGATAAAGATCTATGATTATATGATAATTCATATTGATAATTATGAAAAACATGCATGTATACAGTTGTGTGTGTATATGTGTGTGTGTGTGTGTGTGTGTGGGAGAGAGAGAGAGAGAGAGAGAGAGAGAGAG
>BLXT01006863.1:275763-288373 GCA_019648995.1 Plakobranchus ocellatus | reverse complement strand
TCTCTCTCTCTCTCTCTCTCTCTCTCTCTCTCTCTCTCTCTCTCTCTCTCTCTCTCTCTCTCCCTCTCTCTCTCTCTTTATATCTATCTATCTATCTTTCTCTCTCTCTCTTATCCGTCTGTTTTCTTTCCCTTTCACCCCTTAATGATAAAACCATAGATTTAGCGATCTTCGTATCAAGAGTATCACACAGTAGGACTTCTATAGTAGGCTTACTATTGTTACTGCTACCATAGCTGCTTTTGTGGTGCTATTGTTAAATAACAGCTGCCGTTAATGCTGCTGTTGCTACTACTGCTATTACTAAAGAAAAAATAATAACATTGCAACATAAACAACTACAACCTCAGGCGGATAAGATGATAAATTATACACAAAAACTTAGAGCATCAGTTAGAAATGCAATTACTACGTTCTGTCATAAGTAAGCCATTGATGGTGTTGGTGGTGATAACTATGTTATCGATAATTACTGTAACTCCTGGCTAACAGATTCAAACGATTTTTACCGACGGCTTTGAAGTAAATCTTTAGTTTTTATTTGCTTCTTTGATACTATTGTCTAGGGACGTTAGTAGCAACCATGCAATCTGATTTGTATTCATAATAATACTTGTATGTTCTGAGTAAGATCCAGCTTGATAGGCTCTTCGTTTCATATAACTTGCTCACATTTTGCGTGACCTCAGGATTTTCATCCCCACCCCTGCAGGTTCCAGGCCAAGATCTTCAACCTTGAGACATCAACGTTTTTGAATCATACGATGATCCCATCAATAAAAAAAAATAATACATAGCGAGGATACAAGCAACACGTTTGTGTTTGGTTACAGTGTGAAAAAGGAAACACTTTGTATTCGATGAAAGAAAATAAGACTTGAATTTTTAAATGACATATCATATTCATTTCTGATATTATCTAAAATTAATTATCCTCCTCAAGGCTCTCAGATGCATTCGGAAGGATATGGAGTAAGGAGGGACTTGTGCGCATATCATTCGATCCCGGCCTCAGCTCTATAGCCCATTTGGTTGTTTGTGATTGTATTTTACGGCACATTAGCAACTCTGTCGCGTGAAACGTTATGAGAGCTACCGCGTCAATATGTGCCAGTAAATTTTTCTCTGTAAGTACACAGAAGCGTGCATGTAAATGTCCCGTATCGAAATGAAATCTTCGTTCTATTTATTTCTTGAAAGATTTAGTTCTTGGTCTCCGTTTGGCTCGGCGCTGATGGCAGAGCGATTATGCGACGTAGAGCCTCTACAGATTCAGGCTGAGTTCGTTCTCAACTGCGCCACACAAAATGCCACGCTTTTTCAAAGAGACTGCACTGCTACAAGATAGCGTTGGTGGCATTCGAACCTGGGAGCCGCCCATCGAAAACGATATAAACAACTATGGCACTTTCCTCCAATCCTCGAGTCCAACTTTCACCGCGGCGGTAGAGACCAGGCTCAGTCCAGGCTAAGGACATTATCTCAGTTTGATTAATCGTTCGTTCCGCCCATTCCGCCACAGAATGGTGATTTCCAGGTTTCAATCCATCGCTTCCTCTTACAGGCCGTCCGTCTCTCTCAAATACAAATCAGATCTTCAAAAAAATTGTAAAACCATTTTAAACATTAGGCCAAAGAAGGTTTGCAATTTGTCCCAGGTATTCTTGAGAGTCCTAGTTGTTTCAAGCAACCTATTTTACAAAACAGCTTGACCTCTGGAGAAAGTTTGATCATGTAAATTGTGTTGTGATATTTTTCTTGGTGGACTTGAAATGTTTTGGTGTCTGCTTGCTGCCAGCTACCCAGTACGTATCGGTGATGAATTATTTGATTGATTAAGTGTTGATTACCGATTCCAACACTCATCAATTAAACCAAAGTTTCTTTTATTATTTTTTTTCTACAGGTTAGTATTTTTGTTTATTATGAAATGGATAACAAGTTCAAAATTCGTTTAATATCTGTATCAACTTAATATAGCTATAAATAATACTGGACGTCATCCCATATTTGCAATCCTGTCGAAATCTGTTAGGCTTTTGTGACCTGAAAGGCTTAGAATGTGTTTAAAACTTGCTAAAATTTTGATATTGTTAATCAATAAGACTATATATTTGTACTATTTTAATACAAGGGTTTTGAATTAACATATTATGCAAGAGGATTGCTCTCTCGAAACAGTATGGAAATATAAGGAACCTTGTTATAGTTTCTGATGACCTTCCATTCTGGATTTTTAAATTTAAAATACTGTCGAGCTGTGTACAAATTGCAAGAAGCATAAACAATCTGCTCCTTTTTCCTTTGAGGTGACTAACTGTAATTGTTTTTTTTACAACAATACCAACAAACAATTGATGCAAGCAAAACAAGCATTCTCAGGAATGTATGGTATCAAAATATGTTGGCCTGAAGATGCACCTAAGAATGGTTTAAGTACAGATATTAATTTAAGACGGCAAATGCGGAGGCAATCATAGTAGAACGTGAATATTTAGATGTGGTGAAGAGATTTGCTTATTAAGAGAAACCAAGAGATGGATGGAATAGGAAGGAAATCAAAAGACATCTACACAGAAATATCAAGAGGTTTTAAGAATTTAGCCTGCTAAAGTACAAGATTAGAAGAGTGGAGCTCCAAATAAAAATTTCATAAAGACTTGCCTAAAAAAATTTTTTTTTGACCCCACTGGCCATATACTCTTCAAAAAATCCTTTAGTTTACCAAGACCGAAGGTCAAAAACCAATAAATGAAAAGGCTAACGATCGATAGTTCTTAAAAATTAATCAAAGCGGCATCACAAGACCTGCTCTGCAACGAAACCTCTAAAGATAGGAGAAGCAAAGAAAACCACACTTGTTCGAAAGAGGATTGTGGAAAACAACACGAGGACAAGAGACAGACCGTGGAAGGAAAGACCTAGTAAAGGTGAGATAAAGAAACACAATGGAAGTCTGTCCTTCGCGGGTTTTCCCCTGACACGAAGTTGAGAAGTATTGATGATGGTAAAAAGTAAAGTGGATCCTACGCTTAGTACAAACCTCCCGGAACCAGGGATAGGGTCCTGATTGTTCTAGGCATAGGGCATTATGAGGTAGTTTGCCATTGCTTTCCTCGCCGCCTTTACATTCGCCAGGTCTTATGAGACCTAGCTACCCATTTAGTGCTGGGTGGGCACAGAGAAGCAAAGAAAAATTAACTTGGTGCGGACTGGGATATTGGTGATGACAGTGAAGCCAAATGCAGGATCTGCACTTCACCTCCTGCTGTTTGTTCTTTGTTTATTAACCTGTCTGTTTTACTGACACTATTGGTAAGGCTTTCTTCAAAAAATAAAAAGTACCCATAGATAATGTTTTATCTCTGACCATAATCAAACCAAAATCTACGCTGTGTGTGTCATAGTGAAACCAGTTTAAAAGGTGCGATAATATACCATAGACATCAAGCCCATCGAAAAGAGAAAGAGCAGGGATAGAATCAGGGATCCGATCTTTGCCTTTGAGGAGACTCCATTTTTACAAGATCGCGCGGGCGACATTCATGTGGATGTTCCAGATAGAAGGTGACTCTGTCTACCCCTATGCCATCCGTGACAAAGGGTCCCTGCAGAATGAAGTCAGGGCGAGTTTGTCAAGCACTGCATTACCAATGCTTCTGGTATAAAATCGGAAGCTTCAGACAATTTGCCGAGGAGCAACTCTCTGAATGATGCAAAACATATAGTTTAATCTCTGATGTGTCCACAGAGAAGGGATTCTTTTTAGCAGCCCCTTCTGCCAGAGGGACTCACCTCGCGATACATTCTTTTTCAGTTACGCTGTAGTAGTTGCCTTGTTCTGCAGATCTATTTTTAGTAAGATAGATAGGATTGTTGCGCACTGCATTCGTCCTCTATATTAAGTACAAATCTCGCAAATGTCTAAAGACTGACGGGAATTACACCATTGTGATCTTGAATGATAGCGTCCTTTTACACATTTTGAGCAAAGAGATATTAGACGGGATGTTTTGTCGTCTCATGATAGGCCGATCACTGTTAGATTGGAAATATTTTTATACAATCTCAAAAGATCATAAAATAATGAAAGAAAACAGACGTGATAAAGAGTAAAAAACAGGTTGTAGAATCAATGCCACTTCAGCAAACAATAACAGCATGAAACATCAGTGAAACCTACGTAAGAAGCGAATATGGCGAATTTGAAAAAAACAGACAATAAAACATGAAGGGAGAGGGGAGAGAGATAGAGACAGAGTGCAAAATATAAAAATAATTTCAAAGAGGAAAGAAAAGGCAAGTCTTAAGTAAATTAAAACGAAGAAAAGGAAGCTACGATAGAGACAGGAGACTGTCAGCAACAAAAGAGGTAGGAAAACAGCCACGGCATTTCTGAATACGGCTTCCCTTGAATTCCACAAACTTAAATATTGTGAAAATCCAGGTAATCTGTTTTAAATATAACGCATTCAGTTCGAGAACTTGTATAATTTCTTTAATTCTTCATTCAGAAACGTTCTACAACTAATGCAGTAAATTACACGGAGACCCATGTCACCCGCGTGTTCTCCCGAAAACTAAGATGGTATGCGTAATCAGTGCATGAAGTTAAGTAAACTATAAATTAAATAAAATATTAATTAGCGGCATACTTAATTTAATGCAATGATTATTCATATCGCCTTGTTCGGAAGGGAATACAAATCTTAAGTTATGAGATGGTCCTCAATGCGCTGACAGTATGCTGCGAAAAAAATCTCCTGACTGAAGACTTTTGTAGACAAACAGTAGAGTGAGCGACAGAACAACAGGAGATACACGGTGCACGGCTTTCCTCTGACACTCCAGTGGTGATGGATCTATCGTGAGTCCAGTGGTGATGGATATAGCGTGAGTCCAGTGGTGATGGATATAGCGTGAGTCCAGTGGTGATGGATATATCGTGAGTCCAGTGGTGATGGATATAGCGTGAGTCCAGTGTTGATGGATATGCCGTGAGTAGCACCAACACATATAACATCTAATCAAAAGCTAGAGTTTAAAAAAAAAACATAGAGAAATACCTTGCCCCAATTAGATGGGATCAACGGGAGAAAAAAGGAAATAAATAAGAGACAGTCACCGAATAAGAAAAAATGTTAAGAATAAAAAGGAAAAACAAAAATAAACGAAGCGTAATGAATTCAAAACGCGAGGGGGAGGAAGAGGAATAGAAAGAGTAGGAAAAGGAACAAAGAAGAAGACTTTGAGTGCTGAATGAAGAAGCCTTTACGAAAACAAGCGATGATAGAGGCGAGCAGATAGCTTTCAGAAATAGGGAATCAATGAATAAATGAACGCTGTGCGAAACGACAACAAAGCCTTTACTTAAGCAAACATGGCGGCAAGGTAGCTTTCAGAAAAAAGCTAATGCATGAATAAATAAAAGATGAGCTTGCAAACACCACAGTCAAGTAATATTTAGACCGTTCAAATGATAGTTTGATCAATAGACGGCTTTTATCATGCTCAAGTCACAACAAAAATACGATCATATTTTTCCGAGTTTTTGTAATCAGAATAAACAACGCATTATATAAAAAATGTCTGAATATCTGAAACAAATAAAAATAATGAAAGAAAAGTATCACTAACCGTGAGAGACCTTCAGTTTCAACCAGATTAGCTTTGCCTTTCCCTCTCTTTATCCTTTTTTCTCCTCCCTCAAACAAGGCGGTGACGGGGTATGAACTTGCGACAGGAGGTCCCTACAGATTTCAGACAATACTGAATAATACTGATAATACTTCCAACTGAATACAAAATACGCAGTTAACGAAATGACAGGGGGTATCAAAATGCTTTCATGGTGTTCTTATATAGAGACATTTACAGCATGGATACCAGGTAAGAGCATTGCAAATATCTTTTAAGCATATTACTCTAGAGACGAAATAAAACCAAAAAAAAAGCCAGTCGTACAATACGGTCAGCATGTTTAAAAAGGGGCAAGTTGACGATAAAAACCTCGCCAAGACACAAACTAGAAGCTCAATTCTGAACAGTTGCCGCCTCACAACTTTGATGAACTCAAGCTTTTGCGTTCAGTTCGGCCAAGGCCCTGAGTGCGCTTACCATTATGCAATGATTGTTGTTTCTTCAGCGCCACTCTTGACATCTTGGCGTTGTTTTCTATCTCTCTGTCAGGCTACACAGTTCTGCATTAAGTACAGGGCTTGTTTCTCAACATAGGTTAATAGGTTGGTTGGTGGGTAAAATTGATCGGTTGCATAGAGGACTAATTTATTGGTTGAAAAGTTGCTTGTCTCATTGTGTTGGTTTACGGATTAATTGGTTTTTTTTTTTTATTAGTTAGATGTTTGTATATGTGAAGTTTTCTTTTCTTATTCTGTTTGATTCGTTCGTTATTGGATTTATGAATGGGTTGGTTGGTTTTATGATAATCTGGTAGAAATGAATGATTGCCTATTGTCTTGCTTGTATGATTGGTTGGTTTGAAGTTGAGTTATGGTTGATAGGTTGTGTTGAAAGTTTATTGCTTGATGAATCATTGGTTTGTTGGTTGGTTGCTTTTATTTTAAGGCACAACACGACAATCACCGCCACGCTGTGCTAAGTATTTGATGAGACCCCATCCTCCCTACAAGATTACAAGCGTGGAACCATAGTTGCCAAGCTCGAGAAGTCATAACCTGTAAACTCTTTTGCGAAAGCTCCGGGATGACATGATGTTGATGTTCGCGGGTGTTTAAGATGGTCAACACTCACGCTCTAACTTAATGTACTAGTAGTTGGTGCAAATTAAGCATCTACTATAAGGTGATCCCAGGCTTCGAGGCTCTTGTCAAATGTGCGCGTTGCTGCCAGGCTGTAGCACACGACAGAAAGGTCTCTGCAGATTTTCGGGGCAAGTTCACTAGCCATCGAACCACCGACAAACTACATAGTTCGGGATCAGAACTGAATCGGAATGGCATATGAAAAAAACCAAATTAGTACAGTTCTGCGATAACGACTTCCGTAGAAGCCCAAAGTCTATTGCTTCTTACTAACATGATAATTGACACAACAGTTTGATCTCATGCAAGCAAGAGAACCGACGTAGATAGATATACGAGGATAGGCTAATAATGAAGTTCTGTTTGCTAATAACTGAGTCAATTTTTTAAAATTTCATACATATACTCTCGAACCATTTTGCTAGGCTTAACTAGAAAATCAAGTTTGTGTGACGTCATCTGTACTCACAATGCAGTGACGCGCAACACGTGATGGGGTAGCCATGTTTATGAGACCATGGCGACTTCCAATGACCTTCTCATCAAACAGCGCTCTCTTATCGAGGTTTTGGCAGCTGAGGTATGTTCTGCTACAAATATTCATGCAAGAATGAAGACAGTTTATGGTGAAATGTGCATTTCAGACTGTGCAGTTCGCAAATGGGTGAGAATTTTTAAAGGGGAAGACCGCACAGAGACAATTCTGCGTGATCGAAAGCGCTCGGGTAGGCCCCTTTCCGCATCGGACACGGCTCATCGAGAGAAAGTGATTTCAGGATTAGAGCAAATCGAAGGGTCAAACAAAAGGAAATTGCCGATGAAGTAGGCTTTTCGAAAGAACGTGCACCATATCGTCACAACTGTACTGGGTTTCCGAAAAGTCCCTGCCCGTTGAATCCCAAGACAGCTCACTGTAGAGATGAAAGCGCAGAAAAAGGACATGTGTACTCAACTCTTAGAGCGTTACATTGCAGAAGGAGAAACATTTCTGCAACGCATTCTGACTGGAGACGAATCCTGCATCCATTACTAAAATCCAGAATGTAAAGTCCAATCGATGGAGTATAGGCACAAAACTTCTCCACGTCCAAGGAAGTTCAAGGTTGTTGCCTCTGTAAGAAAGGTCTTGTTCACCGTTTTCTGGGACATGGAGGGAGTGGTCTACATGGAATTTCTGGAGCAAGGGCAAACTGTTAACTCTGAGTGATATATTTCAACACTCCGAGCTCTCAAACTCAGACTCAGACGTGTTCGGCGTGATAAGGACTCAATCCTGCAACACGACAGTCCGCGCCCGCACACCAGTCGCCAAACTCAGGACGCCTTAAGGCCGCTGGAACTTACGACCCTACCGCACCCTACATAGAGCCCCGATCTTGCCCCCTCTGACTATTATTTGTTTCCCCAACCAAGAAGTACCTGAAGGGCCATCACTATGACAATGATGAGGAAAACGTTGGAGGCTGTGTGTTGATCGCGAAGGTGACTACGTCGAAACATAGAATGCTAAGTATGTAGCTGAGATAATAAGCTTTCGTTTGACGTATTGTTTATGTATATGCTGTGGAAAACTTTAAAAGTTATGATTAAACGGAACTTAATTATCAGCCTGCCCTCGTACTTTGCAATGTAGAACAAAGGTAAGCGGTAAACGTATAATGTCAGTTATTTAGCTGATTGACAGCAACATATGCATCTAGAGCAAACTGCTCATTTCATGCATGGTTTGATTTGATTTTTTTCCATTGTTTGTTTGTGTCTCTTTTTTTTCTTATATTCGAGGCTGCTTTTTTGTAAATAATTTTGTCTTTGCTGACTAAGCCGAAGTCGGATTTTTTGTTATGCTATTTTCTTGGATGTTATTCTTGTCAATCCTGTTGTTGTTGTTGTTGTTGTTGTTGTTGTTGTTGTTGTTGTTGTTGTTGTTGTTGTTGTTGTTGTTGTTGTTGTTGATGATGATGATGATGTTTTAAAAGAATTTTCCCCTGTTTAGAGACAGGTAAATTATGTGAGTTTATTGAATCAATGTATTACTTGCGCAAAAGATAAAGTACATAGATATACAAAAAATTATTTTAAAAGCTATCAATTTCTCTAATTCGTTAGCTTGCGTGTCATCTCAAGGTTTGGAACCTGCGAAATAAAGCCATAGGTTAAAAATCTCGTGTGTAAACAAAACATAGAAAAAGCAACACAGAACGCTAAATACGATAGCATTAGATCTTTCGCATAAAAACATATAAGGCAAAGAGCTAAAGACTTTTTTATTTAATATCGTCATCTCCATGAACTGCCTAAACCTCAGAAAAAATAGCATTCCCTGCGTCATGTCTCAACAGCTTTGTACCTTACCTTTCTGCCCGCCTAGGATAACTATTGACCTTTTAAGTCCCTCATATATTTCCAACTGCATATCTCAGAGTATCCCTATTTGTATCTCTCGTTGTCTCTCATTGTATTCCTGATTGTATCGTTCATCGTATCCCTCATTTTATTTTAAATTGTATCTCTGATTGTATCCCAGATTTTTTAACTGATTGTAACAATCATTGTATCCATTATAGTATGATGTGTCCCTTTCCCTCTATATCATTATGCTGCTTGACATTTGTCCTAGTCCTAGTTTAAGGTCAATGAGATAGTTCATTTACTGCAAAACAATGAAGCTTCCAAGTAATTATTGGAGCACAAGTGCTAGAAAATAGCCGAATTGAACACTGTAAGCAAACACGACACGCTATTCAGTTATAAAAAAAGAAGGATGAATTACTCTAAAGCATGGCATCATTAATCAGGCCTAAAATACACTGCAATGTTAATGAAGAATGAAATTTACATAAAATCTATCATTTATCTCGCCCCTCATTTCTCTATCTAGACTCAGAGAAATTGTCAGCTCATCAGATAAAGGAAGCACACTCTGACTGTTCTGTATATCATTGGACTTCAAATGAGAACCAGGATGCATGACCACAAGGCTTTGACCATCTCTCTGTCTCTCTCTCTCTCTCTCTCTCTCTCTCTCTCTCTCTTTCTCTCTCTCTATCTATCTATCTATCTATCTATCTATCTATCTATCTATCTATCTATCTATCTATCTATCTATCTATCTGTATCTATTTCGCTTTACCACATTGCCGCTGAAAAAATTTTGGATCGTTGTCGGCCCCCATTTTGATCATCTTTTTTTCAAGTTTCCGTTGGCTCTGAAGAAGGTAAAATAATCAAATAGAATAACATGAAAACAAGTTTATGAGCGAAAATTGGCTCTCAGCGCACAAAAAGTATGATAATGAAAATGGTGATGACGATGAAGATAATAAAGATGTAGATGATGATGATGACGATGATGATGATGATGATGATGATGATGATGATGATGATGATGATGATGATGATGATGATGATGATGATGATGATACGGGGAGGAGAAAGAGGAGGAAAAGAAAGGAAAAGAGGAAGAAGAAGAGGAGGGTGTTGTGGTGAAAGATCTATGACGATAGTGAATCAATGGATTCAATATTTATACGAGTTGTAAGGCATAGTCTATAAACAAGCTCACTCTGGCGATTCAGGAATTTCAAGCACACTGAGTTCTGTTACCTTGATTACCTTGATATCATGATTGTTGTCACCTTCACAGTTTGCCTCATCACTCTGTTTCTCTCATTGGATTGTAGAGCAGTTAGAACTTTCGGGCGCGGGATTCTAAGGTCTTGGGTTCAAACCATTGCTCTGCTCCGCCCCGATGTTTTGTTGCTGGTTGGGAAAAAAATGTTGTATCATTGATAGAACTCAGTCTGTACACAGTTATTAAATGATTAGTGTATGGCGCATCTGGCTGGGCAGTTGGCTACCGAGCAAGAGGTCATCCGTTCGAATCCCAGTCGGGGCTAACACAATCTTTTGTTGTTCCCCAATCACAGCTCTAAAAAGATAGCCAGGTCTCTGAGGATTCGACGAGAGGAAATACAGCCAGGAAAGCAAAGGCAAACCCTCTCAGAATGTCGCATACCAAGAACAATCAGAAGACTACTCATGGTCCTCTCATTCTGGAGCAAGCATGGGACACACTGACATTTTAAATGTCCGACATGAATCTAGCAGACCCGCAGTAAATTGATTTTTTGTGCCAGATACACTACTAAACTGTTTCAAACTTTTTGGCCCTCGAACCTTCGCGTACAGGAGCAAACCCTGTAAATCTCAGGGAAGGTTTGTTTACCGTTTCACCATGGTAAATCTGCTTTCCTGGTAGATTGTGGAGCTCTTTTGTCAACCATAATGTTGTAGATTTTAACCTCAACAGCGTCTTATTTTATTGAAACCATTATTGTCAGGAAAAACCTAACCCTATAAGCATGTCTTTGGTATACGATCCGTCTACTACTAAGCGATTGTAAGCTCAGAAGCAAAGTGAAATTACAACCGTACAAAAGGAAACCGTTAAAAAAAGGTTGTGGAGAAGAAATGAAAAACAATTATTTTTCCCTAAATTTTTTCGCAGGAATTGCGAAAAGCTCAGAAGTAAGGTAAAGTTACAGTTACACAAAAGGAAATGTGGATTCATAAAAGAAAAGAAAAGAATCATTTCCATAATATAGAGAAAACTTTGGTTTGAAATTATGACGTTATTAGCATATATTAACTTAATAATGAATTCAAACCAGGACTTAAATTTCGTTTTAACTTTTTGCTCGAAATGTGTATAATGACAATACAATCCAAAATTAAATAATTATAACTCTCCCAGCCTTGCAGACACTTTGGATCATATTGCTAAAATTGTAAACAACGAGGAACAAATCAACTGGCTGATTTTAAGCTTTGATTTCATTTTACGCATAGAAATATAGCCCGTCCATTAAAATGTGATCTCAGGCTTTAAGACTTGAACTTGAACCCGGTTCGTCACGGATCCACACAAATTTCATGTCAAAGAATGTCGAGCAACGCAATTTAAGAGTTGTGTATATTTTATCTTGCAACTTTCAGACGTTTTTCCTTCGTCGGATTTGGCACCGTATACCTTTAGCTTAGTTTTGATTGGAATAGGCCTAAAAAGATTGGGGTGTGGTGGGGGGATGACGACGTCTGGTATAGATTTTGCTCCATGCGTGTAGACTGATGTCGTGGGTGATGTTTTGACTGTTTGTGTGCAGGGATGTATGTGTGTGTGTCTGTCTGTCTGAGTAATGGTACAAGGCCATGGTCTTGCTGAGGCATTGGTAGCGGGCCACAACTCGAACTCACGACTGAAAAGTCCTTGAAGATTTCATAAGATCCAGTTAATTATATGTATAATAATTAAGAAAAAAAACACATAGTTGTGAGTTCATGCTTCATATTTCATAATCCTAAATCTCGCTCAAGGCGCAGCAGGCGAAAGAGAGAGGGGGAAAACGGTGGGAAGGGAAGAGGTGGCGGTGACAAGACGAGGGTGAGTCGCGTTCGAGGCTAGGTGAAGATTTGCGAGTAAGATGTAAGATTGTGTGCTGAGAATTAGCTTTTTGACCCTCGTCAAAACAGAACTCGGGCCTGTAATGGACTCGAACCCGCGAGAGAAAGAAAACTTATTCGCCTGCCACTCTCTCTTACCAACATCGTTCGGCTGTATCAAGAATGCAATAATTAATAATGATTTAAAGTTATAGGCTTGTTGTACCTGCGTCTAACCTCTATCTTAAAATCCATTCTTTAAAATCTCTTTAAGACTCGTAGGAAAAAATTATTATATTATCCATAGGTGGTTATATCACTGGACATATTAGTAGGTCAAATCATAAGGAAATAGTCCTCAATATTTCGCTAATTAAAACTTGGCTGTT
>BLXT01006863.1:172222-182973 GCA_019648995.1 Plakobranchus ocellatus | reverse complement strand
CCCCCCCCCCCCCCCCCCCTATTTTTCTCTCACATATTGGAAACGTCAGGCTATCACAAAAGGTTTATGATTAACAGAAAGAACATAAAGAAGGGTCCAGCATTTGCATAATTATAATTGAAAATAATCTTAAATTTATCTTCTACACCCTGCCACAACTTTTTTTTACACAGATAATGGAGAGGAAAGACATATGAACATGCAAACAAAATTTGTGAGCACCAGGAGGGAGGAGGTCTTGGTTACCATAATAATGTTCTACTTCAGATTTCAAAACTATTCATTAACTTTTGGGAAAGAAAAAAGGAAAAAAAAAAAAAAAAAACTTTGTGTGGGCTCAAAAAATATGCAACTTTTCTGTCACTTACATTACTTTACAGCTTTCCAATCTCCACACAGCACTCTTGCCTAATGCATTCATATATATACACATAACTCATAAAGTGAACAGAGGTTGGAATACATAACAGTAGTGCCCATCATACAACATCTCCATTCACCCTTTCCAGCCATCAATGCCAACAAACACTGCAAGGGGACATGAATTAATACAGGAAAGCTAAAACAAAACAAAACAAAACACAGAAATACAAGTTTGTTAAAAGATACAAAAAAGTTGTTGTTGCATTCTTGTTGTAGCCGAGGCCACTGCAATTGTTTTTGGTGTGGAAGATAAATTCATCCAACAAGATATTGTAAGAAATCTACATCCAAAATCATCATAGCAAAGAGTTGTCCCTTTAGTTCACTCATCAAGGGAACTTAACGATATCTTCAAACTATCAGTGCATCCATAGAAGTAGGGTAGGTTAGTTACAAATACAAATTTTTTAGGATAGACTAATTAACAAAACATGAAATCTGACTAGTCTGGATTCCAAAAATGTGAGAACTCAACTTTGCTTAGACAGAATGCGACTTATGGGAGGAGCGATCGTTTTTGTATTACTTACTTTTTTCATGTATTTCTTGCTTGTTACAAAAAAAAAAATTCTGAAAAAAAATTTCACTATTTTCACATTAGGATCTAATACTTCATCTAAAGTAAAGGCTTCATATAATTTAAACAATATCATTGTAAGTTCAAAAAGTCTTTTGTGGACTCAACTTTATTTGGAAACAAATGGACCTGAAAGGGCAATTTTGTTTTCATCTTTCTCTCTAATTTCATCCTTGTGTTTGCCTCCAATTGTACTTTCATGTTTGACTCTAATTGACTCTTTAGTTTTTCATCTTATCGCATTCCTTCTCTAATTTTTTTTTTTGTTTTATTCTGTTCTTGAAATGAATAATTATATTTTCAAGCAACTCTATTGCCATATTTTGCTCTGTATTTTTGTTATAATTTCAATGGAAAATATATATACACATGTATTATAACCAAGCCTTTTCATAACAATCATCAACACTATCTTTTTTTTTTTACAAACCCTTCCCTCTCTACTAGTAAAAACATGAAGCTCGGCTAGAAGGTCGGAGGGGATGAGAGCAAATTGTGACTGCTTTAGGAGGCCCACATTTCCAACTCTTTCATGTCATCATCATCCTCCACTTGACGAGCTGAAGACAAAAAATCAAGGGTGAAAGAGTTGAAACATATAAATCACAATGAGAAGCAGAGCGCAAAAAAAAGGCTGCCTTTTGTATTTGTAACAATGGCTGTTGAGTAAAAGTGCTGCGTATAATTAACTTATCCAGTACTCCCACTAGCCATTATTTCAAGTTTCCTATATTTAACCACTCGACTGCTATGAGGCCGAATTCGTCCTCTTTGAAAAAAAGCAACAAGATCAAACTTTTCTAATTTGGTCATGGTATGGTGCACCCTTTTAAAAAAAATAACCAAACAAATGCATGTATAATAACATTAAAGAAACACTGTCCATGAAAGAAGAATATGGATCCAGGTCTTAACATTTTTTGTCAAAACAGTAGTTTTTTCTTTGGTTTAAATCAACTCAAGTGTTTAAAATGAACTAATTATCTGGTATTGGCCCTTTTACATCATGTAAAACTAAACACAGTGAATGTATTTCATAAAAAATAGCAGAGCAGAACTGATTCATTTTCTGTGTGTATATGATTTGTGATGATGTTTACACAATGATAAAAAAAAAGGGGGGGGGGGTCTAGAAAGCCAGAAAAAAGATGAAATTACTTATTTCACATGGTTTTGATTTTAACACTTTTGCCCCTGTTTTGTTAAGTCTATTCAGAACAGTTTGCCAAACAAATCCCTCATGAGACATACAATTGAACTTTTTACTTCAAATGGACACACAATCTAAATCTTTTGAAATGATTCTTTCCTCCACTTTTCAGCTACATCTGATTTATTCAATCTCATGAAAGATTTCCCACATCCAAGCAAAATTTGCCCCAAAAAAAAATTAATTTTACTTAATGTTCCAAGGGAAAAAAATTTTCGAAATAAAAAGCAGACATGTATGTACAAGTCTTTCTAGCATAATTACAAACTTTCATTCAGAGAAGCCTTTTAATTTAGGCAAACCTCCATGTTTAAAAACAGGAAATACAAGTCAGATCTTCAATAAAAATGTTTTGTATATTCAGAATACCACTTGTTTTTATAACATCAGACTGCCGAGAAAAACAACTTGTTACAGGTTAATAAAAGAAGTGTAGTGGCACCACAAAATGAGCTACTGTACAGATAATTTGTATTCTTACTATCAAGCATCTACCAGAGATATCAAGTGGTCACAGAACACTGCCACATGTGATTCTCCGACAAGTTATGCAAAAACTTAAATGTGAAAAATACAGAATTCTGACACCAGTTTCTGAATTAATCCCAGTTTTGCTCTTGTCGCTAAATAGCTCGTTGAAACTGCACAAATGTAGTGGACTCTTTATAAAAAGAAACATACAAAGTCAAAGAGGAGAGTATTAAGTCTCCAACAATAAAGCATTCTTAAAATACAAGAACCTAATTCCCGTTAAAATGTCTTGACCTGCTAAATCTTGAATTGGTGTGGAAAGTCTACAAGAAAAGACTTCACTATAACTTGTCCTTAGAGTACATTCAAGAGTAACAAGGAGACCGAAAAGGTGAATATAAAGATATAATAGAAAGCATGTCAATGTAAGAATAATTTGTGACTTTATATTAAAATCTTTATGTGCAGAATGTTGCTTTGGATGGATTGCTCTACAAGTTGTTCTTTGATGGTCTGTATCTTTACCTTTGTCAAGCTACACCAAAGAAGTTTGCATCTCATGGACTCATTATGAACAGGTTCTCTGTTGATACTCAAACCTCAAAATGAAATGACCATACTTTGACCCAAATCAAATTCAACCAGGATGCTTTTGATAAAAAACAGTTAGATAAGGAAAGTGGAAGGACATCTCCACACTTGTATTGCCTGATATTAGAATTTTCTACACACCTACAAGCTTTAAAAAGTATAAATAGACACTAACACTCATAGCTAACAAACAAAAATGCTTAACTGTAAAGAAATATAAAAAAGTATCTAAAAAAAAAATAAACCAGTAAAACTATACGTATTGTTTTGAAACCCAAACATGCATACATAACTTTTCTACCTTTTTGTTTCTGTACACAACTTGAATGGAGGAAAAAATGTAACTTGAGAAACTTTTTTTGTGAGGAAGCAATGGGCAGAGATACACGCTGGACCATGGCCATCCATGCTGGATAGTAAGATAGAGAGATGGTAATTCTTGGCTTTCTCTTTTATGCTTTCTCGTTTATCAGTTTTAAGGACTTACCCTTGGCGGGCCTGGCTTCCGCGGGCTCAGCAGTAGGCACGCTGGGCAGATCTTCTGCTGTTCCACCAACCTCCAGCAGTTGCCTGTCCAGGTCTTCCTGTTCCAATTCCTCCAGTTCAGCTAGTAGATCATCCTGGTAGTAAATGGCAGAAACCAAAGCATGATTTGACTTTCTCGTCAAAGTAACAACAAAGTATCTATTTCATTCTGTCAACTTTGGAAAGGATAATAGAGCTACAATAAGTTTATAGTGCAAAATCAAAATCACAAAAAAAAAAATGAATAAATAATAAAAGAAAGTAAGAAAATCCTGAATATTTTAGAATATAGGGTATCCTTATGTTGGAGCTTGGTAACTTTCGTAGGCTTAGGAAGTTGGGTTTTGCCTCTTTAAAAAGATTGGTATCTCAGAACCTAAGCTCAATAAAGGGAGGTTAACCATAATGCAGTTTTCTCTGTGTGAACAAGATAATATACAAATGGGCCACTCCATGTTACATGTCTTACACCTGAAGACTACTCTGAAAGCTTTTTAATGTAACTGACACATCAAATAAGGAGTTTCCTACATAGTTCATATATATTTGTGAACAAAAATGATTACTCTACATATATATATAAGACCTCTAGTATTACAGCTAACATGAACAAAGTGTCTGAGGATGGGTCTAAAGATGCGTTACGTGTGTAACTCCAAGAAAATCAAGCACTCTAGTTCAAATCATTCTTTCATCAATTTATTCAAAGTTTGAAGCCAAACAATATCCAGCTTCCTCTATAACTTGTATAAATGATCACTCAGTATCTGCAAAGTAAATTTAATTGTAAAAAAAATCCTGTTTTGAAATAAAATCGTAAAATGTGAGTTACGTGTGTTACATTTTTTTGTTACGTGTGTTACATCCTCAGATCCAGAATAGTTTATTGAGGTTTCCAGTCCAGATTTTTTGGGGGATCCAATTCTTCTACAAAAGTAAGATGCTGGAAATGCTACCAGCATGGATGATTGTTCAAATCCCACAAAAAAAAAGATAATTTATTTTTTTTTTTTTTTTCCAAAACTTTTAAACTTGCAAATCTTACAACACCAAACCTGTGTATAAAAAAAAAATTAGATCTCATTTTAAGCTATCTGATTTCAATATTTAATAATTCATGATCCAAAACCTGAATTGATTACCTATAGATTTAGACTTCCTCTTTTATATTAAGTGACAAAGGCATTATCATTTTTCAAAATTATTTTTTGTCTTTCCCAAATTTACAGCACAGAACATACATTGTTCTATTCTTGCCTTTGGTCTCACTGTATTAGTAAATATGCTATTTGCCCTCTTATCAAAATTCCAGCCATGCTTGAGCTTGTCTTTTTCTGTTCGGTTTACATTTACAAAACCTAAGAAAGTAAACATAGGGTGGCGGCTACTGTGAAGAAGGTCAGAATTACATGTCACCTGGTGAGCTTCAAGAATACAAAAAGAAGACAAAAGAACATGTTGTCACATGTCGACAAGTTAAGAAAGAGGAACAACAGAAGGAATTGCAGATTGATGTGCAGAGCTTGGCACTACCACCATCAACAAAAAGGGGATTAGGTCAAGTCAAGCCTATTTCAAAGCTATTATCAACTGCCTGTCCACCTCCCCTTGAAAAACACTTTTAAGAAGTTTATGCTGGGAAAATGAGAAGTTTTGGAGTGGGTGGAAGTATGAAGTTCACGCTATTTTCTTGATGTTAATGAATAGTGTATATGCATTTGTAGAAAATGTCAGACTTTGGAGAATAAAGATTCAGTTGTTATTAAAAAGTAAAGTAACATGGTTTAAACGTTACGTATGTTAATTTTTCCGTTTTAACAAAATCGCCAGAATTGTTACACAATGCATGATTTTTTTTTTTAATGAAGCATATCCTAAAGAAGCATAAAATAAAAGAAATGGGCTATTCTCTTGTCTCCTAATGTACATTCAGTATCCTGAAAGCTGCATAAAGAAATACATATCTGTTTTTACAAAAATCAACCCTTGCAAAAGCAAGCCAATCAAATATTTTGTGCAGCTTTCTTTCATTTTCTTTTGGTACCAGTGTCTTAATAAACATTTACTCATATGAAAAAAAACAAGTTTTAAGTCTCTGTGATCAATTTTAACTTTTCACCTACTGGTTGACATTTCATGGAATGGCCCAAACCTTAAAATGAATTACTTGATATATGACTTATCAAACATGAAAAAATTAAAAAAAAGGATACTAACTTCATCAATATTTTGATCGAAGCCTACAGGGTTGGAAATAGCTTCGGAGATTTCATTGGCTACCTCCTGCTGCTCTGCAACGTCATCCATGAGGTCATGAACTTGGTCAACGTCACTAGCGAGGAAAGATGTAAGTTAGAAAATCATCACAAATTTACAGTGTTAATATATTTACTAAATACTAAAGGAACATAAAATAGCTTTATGTTTTTTAACATGAACAGCAATTTCCTACAACTTTTTGAGAAAAAAAAAAGGAGTACATTATATGCCTCAAGGAATTCAAAGGTCAAATTAGGGACAATTTACATAACTGAAAACAAAAAATGTCATTATATAAGCATAGGTCAAAGCTATCATATTAATTTTAAGACATCAAATATGACACCCAACTTTAAGACTGGTCTCAGGCACATAATCTGTAAATATAAAGTTTGAACTCTAAGAAACTTAATGACAGCCACTTCCTCACACCAATCACTGTACATGTATTCCATGAGCTTCGGAGAGATAAAAATAACTTAGAGGTAGAGTGATTTGAGTTCCTGCTTTTTAAAACAACAGTGAAGAGGGAAAACAAAAAAAACCACATATTTTTTCCCTCAAAAGTGCAGAGATAAGCTCAGAAAGACTGGTCTCAAGGCAACTGTCCCCTCCCAACTAATTTGATCCTTTGCACTTTGGCTTTCTCTGCTGTATTTTCCTTGGCATTGTTGCCACACTCTTTTAACCTATCCTGTATCAAAGAGTTATGCACAGGTGCTATCTAGAAATTTCCAAAATCCTTAAAACTGGGGTTCGGGGCTGCCAAGGCACTGGTGGAGTATAATATAATAAACTATAATGAACCATAATGAACTAAAAAAAACTTGAAAAACTAGATCTCCTGTTATATTAATTGAAGGAAAACATGGATTTTTCCACAAAAATCGGAAAGATGGCATTCATGAGTTATGTTTTCATCTTTCTTTACACATCAACCTAACATGTGCGGAAGTCCCACACACCCACAATGAGTTGAGCTATGGATCTACACTAATGAATTCATAACAAAATGCTTAAATAAATGCAAAAGGAAGAACAAATACCAAGTATACAAAAAGTCTACATTAAGTTCTGCATACAGAAATATCATAATTAGCAATATTGATATTTATTTTTCTTTATTTCAAGCAGGCAGGCAACTCTACTCACTGTTTCATTGCTGGAATATTTTATCTGTAAAGATTTAGCCATTCACATTAATCTATTTTACTTTCCTGTGCATAGATTTTTTTTTTCATTTCTGTTGAGAAACATTTTCATTTCTGTTGTGAAAAAGTGAATTTGCAATAAAAAATTAAGAACTCAGAATTGACAATGCAGTCGGGGCTTTTCAGATTTTCATCACCGCGGTTGATAAGTCTGCTATTATAGCATCTTCAAGTTCAATGAGTTAAGACAGCAGCAAGAGGACTACATATTTGTTTTATAAAAAAAAAAGAGCAAATCTCTTAAAAGCTGAAGAATGCACTTACAGATTATTGTGTGCACTTTTCAATGCCTTTGAAGCTACACCCATGACTTTTAGGACCTCTGTGTTTGTGCTGGCATTCTCCAACGCCTCTCTTTGGAACTCAATGGTGGACAGTGTGCCATCAATCTGTTGCAACTGTTTCTCTAACCGCTTCTTCCTTTTGAGGGCTTGAATAGCAACTGCAGAACAGAAGCATTTAACAATGAAATGATTAAAAAAAAAATATCTGTTTTAAAAATGCAAGACATAATTTTTTTTTACTTTTCTTCATTATTTTTTTCAAATCTACTTTATTGTGTGAAAACACTGTAGCAATCATACATAAAGCAATATATTTTGGCAGTTTGTGAACAAGTAGGCCTAAATGAGTGACTGCGTTTAAATCTGAGACACTGACACTCAAAAAGTGCATATGTATGACCGTTGCGACACACTAGGCCTAGTTGCGCATAAAAGAACAACTGACACATGCGATATGAGATGCTCCATTTACACAAACACATTTTTGTGAATGATTTTATTGTTTTTAATTGTTTCTTTGAGAATATATATGCGCAAAGAATGATGAAGTAGTGCGGAAAATGATTATTTTATAAAAACCTATCTTGGATGAGAAGTAAGGTACACTCCTTTGACTGTAACTTTAAAAACAAAGCTCCCTAGGTCAAGAGTGTTTTAAATTTGAATTCAGCATTAAATTTTCTTTCGTTTGATATATATGTATATTTGCTGAAGTTGAAAATTGTATGTTTTTGGGACATTCTGATTTTATGTTTGTGGAACATGCCATATATTGTGAAAAAAAAATTGTCAAAATGTCATTCCAAAAAACAACAAGCATCCATCAAGATAAAATAGTAAGTGTTCTTTCCCTCCCTTACATTTAGCTATTTGCTATGGTTGTAAATGCAACTGGATTGGATAAGTGTCAAATAAAGAATTTCCCTCTTAGCACTTTCTGTTGCTTTAACTCTAACCTACAACTGAAACTAAAAAATCTATTTCTACAACAACAACAAAAATTTCTACTATTACTACCACTATTATTGTCAATATTATTATTAAAGTATTAGTTGTAGTATAAATATTTCCTATTAATTTATTTTGTTTTAGAGACAACATAAAATATTTCAATGTATACATTTCTTTGTCAAATTATTTGGGAGATCCAAGATATTGAACAATTTCAGTGGCCTACAAGTATTGATTTGATTCCTTAGGTTTTTATAACATCCAAATACAGCGGTGGTCTTGCTATTCTTAACGTTTAGTGTTAAGTTAATGCAAAGAGGAGGATAGAGGGCCCAGAAGATAGATTTAGAGAGCAGGGCAGAGGGCAGAAGACAGCATGAATTGAAAGTTTAAAAAAAAAAAAAAGTGAAAGCTATAAGGGGTAATATTTCTGTGTACTGGAACACTGCTTGCACTGTGGGTCAGATGGTGGAATTTTCTCCACCTGTGTTTTTACGATTTGAGTTATAATCATAATCATCTGGTATTTTAATAGAGCTTCTTAGCAAAGCATAAATAAAGCTCGTCTCCTACCACTAGGGTTTCATGGTCAATATTTCTGCCATAATATCTAATTATCTTGGCTTCAGGGCAAAAATCAAATAAAACAGGATATATTATTGTTTTCTTTCAGTAGCTGATGAAGAAGAAGAGACGAAGGTGCGAATCAGACTGGTCACATGATTAAGCCTACATAAAATCTCTTAAAATCCAGAAGAATGCACAAATAAGATGGGCCATATGACTAGGTGGTTGTGTACAACAAAAAAAAAAAACAGTTGGTAATGGGCAAATTTGCCCAAGAAGCAATTTGTACTATTTCCAACACCTGTTGGGAACAGGCACACTGCTCTAAATAGGCCTAAAGAACTCAAATCTGGAATAAACTCTTCACATAATGAATTGGTAAATATATCTAGATCGGTATAGGCCTACCACTAGATCTAGCATCTGATCTAGATTTAGATCTACAAGTAATCCAGATGACAAACGTTTACATTCACGTTTTATATTTGTGTATTTGGTATTGGTCTTTTTTCCTTACTTGGTTGCATCATATCCAGTCACTGTTGTGTATCGTACTATTCGGTTACCCGCAATGTTTCCTTAAAGTTATTAAAGCTGTTCTTTCACAATTTCTGACTTAAAATTCTTTCGCTTTTAATCTTCTCTCAGACAATGTTCGAAAACTGAATAAAAAAGACCAATACACAATGCATGGTATACCCAATGCATGAATATAAAACATGAATCTAAACTATTGCCATCCAGATTTCTAGATTCATCAAAAGATCTAATCTTGAGATCCAAATCCGAAAGCTTTGAAAAGATCTATTTTACACACATCAAAACCAGATCTAAACCTAGATCTAGATCTACATCTGGGCTGTGTCTGGTTCAATTTAAAGTTATATAAATTGTAAGGCCTAAGAATTTTGGAGTCTCTCATACCTCTTTTGTTCTTCGTTCCATTCTTTTTCGCAATGTTGATTTCTGATTCAATTTTCTTTTCGAGAAAGTCGGATTTCTTGCCCAACATTTCCTCCACTTCACGAAGCCTCTGAATGGCCTCCTGCGGAGTTGGGGCCTTGTCTTTTTTACTATCTCCTAATAGCTTTCTGAACACATTCATATTTCTTTCTTTTTTTTATTACTCTAAAAAAAATTAACAATGGCGATGGTAGATTACTGACTATTTAGTGATACTAAATCTAACTGAAATCATCAGAAAATGACTCTTACTCATAAACAGGAAGTAAACGACACTTTCCATAACAAATTGTCTCGGACTCCAGAAATATACGATTATTGATTGGCTATTATTTTTCATCTTCAGGGAAGATTACTAAGAAATGTTGTTGGGTGTGGTTGTTGTAAAAGTTGTCGTTCTTCCAAACAACTGCAGTAGCAATACCTTTTAGGATCATAAGACTATCGAGTTCCTTTTTTAAACCATTTGACTGCTGAGTTGAACAAAAGAAGAAAAAAAGTACTGCTCAGAAAAAAAAATATTATGACCTGGATCAATATTCTTTTTTGATAGACGGTTTTTTTAAATGCTCTAAGTACTATGCATTTGTTTGGCTTCTTTTTTTTTTGTTTAAAGAGAGTTTTATTTTGAGCATTAACCATCTTGCCATTGCCAAATCTGATAAATTTGATTCTATTGTTTTTTGTTGTTGTTTTTTTTTTTTTTTGGGGGGGGGGGG
>BLXT01006863.1:48730-61901 GCA_019648995.1 Plakobranchus ocellatus | reverse complement strand
CTTTTGACATTGCCTTTTGTTAGTGGGATAAATGAATGGAGGCGCGCGACCCATTTAACTTCGGGAATTTTTTTTTTTTTTTGAAGCAATAGAAAGATGAAAAAAACAAAACCAATCATAGACCGATTTGGCATACAAACACACTCTTCCTCACACACACACACACACACACACACACACACACAAACACATACAACTTCAAGTGCATCTTGAACGGTTGCTGTAAATAATATGACTGTTATTATTTTATAGTGTACATTTGTTACAGTTGATATGGATGATATCAGTAGGCCTTTTATAAAAGCAAAAGAATTTCCGTCTCCCACATCATCATGTGCCTTGCTCGCTCTGGTAGACATCGGTAGGTGAGTATACATAAAGAGAATAGCAATATTGTGATAGCAGAAGCCAATATTAGTAAGGATTATATTTTTTGGCCTATAATTAGTCCTCAACAATGTGATCTCAGACTTTCAAACCTTTCTTCAGGCTAGGGCGTTGGTGGCGAAGAGTCCCTGCAGATCTCAGGAAGTGTTCACTTGCTTCATCTCTAACTTGTGAGTGTTCATTTCTGTAACCAGTTATATAAAAAAAAAAAATAATAATAATAAATTTAAAACAGCCTTGGGGAAGTGACTCAAAGGTTCATGGAAACTTATAAGGGCATACATTTTTGCCTTTGTAACACTTTATGGAGGGCAAATTTTAGATAATTGGATTATTTGCAGACAACCCTAACGGCGTAAAGGGCAGAAAGTTTTTCACTGGTCCCATATTGTGTGTTGTATATACCGTTGGTCACATGGTTGGCGAACCCGCCCTGAGATCTGCAGGGATCTTATTTATAGGAATTCGAATTCGTCATTGATTCCTGATCTCACGGGGCTTGAAAGCTTGATATCATTTTGTTGTGCAAAAAAACCCCAAAAAACCAACCAAGACTTTTGATATGGGAGAATTTCAAGGACGTCAGGAGAGTTTGTTTCCGCTTCCGCTTTCTCAAGGCCTGCGTCGATCTGCCATGTTCTCTTCTCGCTTACGGCATGCGCTATGAAAAATTGTCAAAAAACCCTTTTCGATTCGGGTCTCATTGAAAAAAAAAAAGATAAAATTGATAAACGTTTTGTTTTTGCTTCTTTCTTTCTTACTTTCATCCTTTCTTTTGTGTGTGTGTGTGTGAGGGGGGGGGGAGGGGGGACAGGTTGAGTAGTAAAAACTAATTCATTTATTTTCATCAAAATGGCTAGGACCTGCTTTTGAAAGAGTGAGTCATATCATGTGACATATAAACTTATTTATTTCAACTGACCCAAGACCTTCCTTTTTTCTAAACTTTTTTTTCTTTTAACAACTAAAACAGTTTGTTTGTGTTTTTTTAATAAGGCCTGCAGATTTTGGCAAGTGATAATAATAATATAAGCATAACACGGATAACGAACCGTATTTTGAAGGGAAATAACTCCTTAATGCAATTTACAAAAGCTCCGTGTGATTCCTCACAGTGCGAACAGGGAGGCTATAGATCTAGGATTATGTTCATGAAATTTGTTTTTGGTTATTTTTGTGCCTATGGGCTGTTCATTTCAGAATTTATCAGGTCACTATCAGGTCACAGCATCACTGGCAGAGTGGAACTTGAACTCACGACATCTCAGGACCAGGTTCGCTAGCCATTGTGCACCAACACCCTTGTCACTGAGATGAATAGCTTCGTTATAACTCATATCAAAATATTGTACATCACTTGTGAACTGCGATTCTTTTAGCTTTTTTTTTGTATTGTTTACAATACAGTCACCTTAGTCCAATATTGCTATATAAAATACAATTCCAAATTCCGCAAGAAACTTAAACTTAAAAAAAAGGAGTAATCACTTCTGATCTTATTTGTTCCCAAATTTTAGAAGTCCTAAGAATATGCTACTCCCTACACCCATCTTTTGTCATAGAATTGCGCGCCATGGTCTCTTCCGTATTGATAATTCTATGGCTACACAGTGCAATTATTCTGCTTCAAAATCTTTCAAATTTTCAGTAAGGGCAGTTTCTTTTCAGAACATCATAAAGTGCAAAAACAAAATGCAATGTTTCCTTTGTAAGAAATTCCTGATCTCTCTGGTTTCTGCTTTTGTTTTCTTATTTACTTCGTGTCTTATTGACTGTCGATAACAATTCTTCTAGCAACATTCATTACAGGCTCCCAATCAACCTTAATGATGAGAGAAGTGCTAATCCTGATCGGCCTGATCTGTCAGGCGCATGCGTGTTTGCAGCGGATAGACCAGATGCCTGGAGTGCGGGACGCCTCCGAGATTATACAAAGAGACTACAACTTTGACAAGGTTGAACAGCTCGTAGCAGCTTTAGGTCTAGACCCCGACTACTGGTCTCTGGAAGAAGGACCCAGTCGTTATATCAAGTACGATCTAACTCGTCAGCGTCTGAACTTGTATTATGAGGGGCTCAGGGTTCGAGGGTTTACTTTACAAGCTTCGATAAACAGCGACGGTCAGTATACTGGTGCCGTGTCTGGCTATGTTCCCGATATCTCACACCTGGATATCTCGGCTGGTGCTGGTGTGAGACGCAAAGACGTGAAACAAGCTCTTGTTCAGTATGTTAACGACAACAATGTAAGAATCAACCAAGGAGACATTGATTCTGACGATCTAGAACATTTTTATTTTGAACGTGAAATTTATATAGACCATTCAACAGGCAAAGCTAGTGTTATTTTTTTCGCCAAGGCTCTTGTGAACATCCCCAACTATATCAGAACGCCTAAAGCTCTCTTTGATTGTGATTTGAATGTAATAAAAGGACGGGTCAAAGTGAGAAATAAAGAAACCTCGGGCTGTCCCAACGCGCAAGGTGGTAATGTGATGTTTCCTGGTCTTACCTATGGTCCTGGAGATGGAGAACTATGTCTGGACGTTAGAGTAAGGGGAGACACTTGCATCTTGCATTCAAGGAAATTCGTCGTTAAAGACGTCCTTAACGAACTGGACAGAAGTAAAGCTGAGATAGTCAAATTTCCATGCAAAGAGGGTCTGAAGGATGAATCAAATGATGGCTTCTCCGCAAATGCGGATGCTTTCTACTTCTCTCATGTGTTTTATGATGTTCTCAAGAGCTGGGGCAAACAAACCGAACCCTTTGACGACCACATCACTACACTGTATACCCACTACGCCATGTGGCCTAATGCATTCTGGGACGGCTACGCTGCAACCTTTGGCAGTGGTGACGAGAACGTGTATCCCTACGCTGTCAGAGAAGTCATCGGGCACGAGCTAGGCCATGCCGTGACTGAGCACAGCGAAAACCTGGTGTTCGATGGAGAATCTGTTGCTATTGACGAAGCATTCGCTGATATCTGCGGCAAGGCTATCAGTGCTTACCTTGATCCAAGCTTTAACTGGAAGTTTGCAGACAACCTTATCCGCAGTGCCCGCGATGCTCTCCGCTACTTTGATGACCCAACCAGAGACGGCAGGACCATCGCCAATGTGAATGACTTCCAGACTGTGATTACAGACCATCCCGCTCTCGGTGTCGGAGTCTTTGACAAGTTCTTCTACCTGGTCGTTACTGATGGCGTACCCTTCCCTGATGCCTTCGAGGCGGTGGTTCTAGCAAACCGAATCTACTGGCACGGGGAGACAGGTTTCTATGATGGAGCCTGCGGTGTCCTGAGGGCAGCCAGTGACCTCAACCAAGATGTTAGTAAATATAGGAGTGCTTTCATGCATGTTGGCATCAACCTTTCCTTCTGCGGTCTGGATGGAACCGCTTGAAACCGATATATCTAAGCAATTGTAAGCACGCCTTACAACTACTTGCATATTTCTATCAGATCGGCAGAAAAAGAAAAGATCATTTACTTCAAATTTTATTACATTCGACCCACAATTCACTGTGAATGCATATTCGTGAAAGATTCTCACGACAATGAATATTCTTTTATCGATACCTGAAGAATTTTTTTATGTTAAATAATGTTTTGGCAAGCAATGATGTACGTTTTGAGGTTCATGTATTTTAATGGGAGTTCCCTTCTTGTTATCAACCTGAGATGAAGTTAATGTTGTATATATGTATTACCCATAAAAAATAAGCAAACAATCTTCTATCGATGTCTTTACCTGTTTTCCTCTCTTTACTTACATTATATATCCGTAAACAATATGTGCTCATAATGAGCGCTAAAAACAAAACAGGAGGAGAAAATAAATACAGATTGTTTTGGGGTGTGGGCACGATTTATAAATTAAAGAAAGTCTTTGACAGAATGAGGCACTTATGTGGAACTATGAAGCTGTGTAACGTTTTAACTAGCTTGCTCAGCTATTAGCATATAAGACACACTAAACTGCCGCTTTTTTTTTAAGGGGAAGGCGATTTCAAAAGTGTTTAAAGGGATTTAAAGTGGCTAAAACTTACAACATGTTATTGTCATAATTCTGAAGTCACAGAGAATTGCAGAAAAGTTTTGTGTAGCACTGCCCAACCTGGAAGGAGATGACTCGGCAAGAAGGTTCTGGATGGCAAATGAGTGCATAGACGGCCTTTGAACTTTGCAGCACTAAAAAAAATACAAGGAAGAGAAGTTGTGAGGCAGAGAGGGAGAAAAGATGGAAAGAAAGAGAGAGGCCGAGAGAGAGAGAGAGAGCGAGAGGATGAAAGAGTTTTTTTTTTCTTTTTTTTTTTGGGGGGGGGGGGGGGGGAGATGAAGGACGACAAAGGCAAGCTGTCTGGCGTCAAAGTCGGAACGAAATACAAATACGATTACATCAACGAGGATCTCATTTGGCATGAACTTATAAAGATATTTGAAAAACACAGTAAGAAGAAAATAGTCGCGAACGAAAAAAATATATACTTACAAAATGAAACAAACAACAAAACATGCATTTAAAACAGTTTGCTTTATTGTAAATTTCATCAGTAAAATAATATACAGAATCTAATGGCTCCTGGCATAAGTTCTATATTATTTTACTAATAGAGGTTGCAATCAAGGCATTTTACCCAATTTTTTTTTAGTATTTCTGGTTGGAATCTGTACTCTTCTTTTTTTCTGTGCTTTTCCTGCTATAAGTTTGACCTGGTTCCAATAATAGTAGGCTTATTTTGTGTCGCACAACTTTTTTCAACTTATTTATAATTATGTTATAAATGGTATGTGTTGCTGTAAGGAGTTGGTTTTGTGCACACCTATATACCTTCTCTCCAAAGAGTTGCAAGGGAGGCACATCCCACCATCCTGACTCATCACCCTTTATTCAAAACAATTGCGCACACTTACATTTTCTTCTTTACTTTAAAATTCAGCTGAGTGTACATTCTTTACATCCTTGATTTTATATTGTAGTTTTTATAGTGTTTTGTGAGAGATGACCTAGTCCTTGGAAAAACAAAAATGGTCGCTCTGCGATAAATTACGCTTTGTGACAAATTCAATATGATGAACTTGAAATTTCAAAATCTGCTTTGTAAAAAAAAAAAATGGGATGAATTAGATTCATCCTCAGGAAATGTAGTCTCGGTATATTTTATGTGCAAAGCTACACCAAGTTGATGCACGATGCAAGTATACGTGGCTAGTTCTTTAAACGATATAGACTCTCAGAGGGTTTGCTGAATGAGGGGTCGCATTATCGTGCTGAAGCACAACACCCCTTCTCAAGAGCCCAGGTCTTTTGCGACGAATTGCTTCTTTAAGGCGGTCAAGAGTGCTGCAGTATCGGGATGCGAAAGGTGTGATCCTCTTAGACATTTTGCCACAGGGTCAGTGTATCAATGCTGCCCGATACTGCAGCACTCTTGACCGCCTTAAAGAAGCAATTCGTCGCAAAAGACCTGGGCTCTTGAGAAGGGGTGTTGTGCTTCAGCACGATAATGCGACCCCTCATTCAGCAAACCTTACACAGCAATGGTTGCAGCGCTACGGTTGGGAAATTCTTCCTCATGCTGCCCACAGTCCAGACCTGGCACCCTCTGACTTTCATTTGTTTGGACCCTTGAAGCGCCATTTAGGAGGCATGGCTTTCGAGACAGAAGATGACCTCATCAGTGAATTGAGGAATTGGTTTGATGATCTTGACGTTCATTTCTTTCGAGTGGGTATCAATTCGCTGCTGTCGCGCTGGCAAAAATGCATCGATCTCCACGGGGATTACGTTGAGAAATAGTGGAAGAGTGAACTTCAATCTGTGTGAGTTTCAAATTTATCTGATCAAAACTCTTTGAGTTATGCCCCTTTTCCTGTTTCTTTTCGGACATCCCTCGTACCTTGTCTTCTAAGTGAAATCTATTTAACTCTGTTGAAATGGAACATGATGTTACATCAAATTAGATACGTATACCATTGAACAATGAATAACAAAGAAGATATAATAAAATACAAATATATCATATTAAAAATTAATATGTCAATACACGAACATTTTGTTCAGACAGCAAGTGTTAATCATAAGATCATCATTACTCAGTGATAACTTTTCCCGAAAATAAGGAAAATTTAAATGATCTTCTAATAACACGCTATCATAAATGAAACAAAATTTCAGAGGTGAAATAACAATTTTAACTACACCAAACGTTACTAATAGGGATATTTCACAGTTGCAATCATAATTTATTAGATACCCGGTACATCAATCACATGTCGTTATAAACATCTTCTACACGTGCACTGACGTGAGGTAGAGCGAAAGTTTAACAATGAAACCATTGTTTCCAGAAGTCACAATCTTTCCAATCAATCATCCCATTCACACAAAACTCCCTTGCAACCTCCATGTCTCCAGAAACACCACATAAATCACACGAATCAACAACAGCAATCTCTCTTACAACAGTTTTTTTTTTTAGCCAATTTCTTTTTCCTAGCAAATCTGCTAGAGCGATCTTGGCCCTTTCGTCGACCTTTTGTTCTCACAGGCCCGAACTTTAAAGTAATAATAGCACTCTCGTCATCAGGGATATCAACAATAGCACTCTCTTCATCAGGGACATCAACACCAGCACACTCTACATCAGCAATATCAACAAACAGTACTCTCTCCATCAGAAACATCAACAATAGCTCTCTCTCTCTCCATTAGGGACATCAACACCAGCACACTCTACATCAGCAATATCAACAAACAGTACTCTCTCCATCAGAAACATCAACAATAGCTCTCTCTCTCTCCATTAGGGACATCAACAACAGCACTTTCTCCATCAGGGACATAAACACCAGCACTCTCTCCATCAGGCACACCAACAATAGCATTATCTCCATGAGGGACATCAACAACAGCACTGTCCCCCACAAGTGGGATATTAAAAACATCAACAATCTGCACTCTGTCCTCAAATTCCACATTCTCTCCATTCCTCCAACCTCTTATCAACTCGCGCAACACAGTGGCCTTCCTTTGTCTTTTACAGAGGGGAGACATTGCATAATCAACACTTAACGCCGTGTTTTCCAATTAGATCTACAGCCCTAGAATCTGTATTTACATACCCCGGATACTCCGTTGGAAGTGATTTCTACGAAATTCTATTGGGATAGTCAATGGCCTATTACAAGGCGCTCAAACAGTTTTTCTTTTCTTTTCTTTAATAGCTGTGTATATTCAGAGAAGCTTTTATCATTGTATCATCTGGGAAGCATTGGACCCACCCATTTAACTCATTTACACTTCCTTACAAAATTCAACCAAGGCAAAGAGGAGTAGACAATCTAACATTTCTGCTGACTGATGAGTAGAACCTCTAGTGTATTACATATTACAAGCATATTTACCCGTTCAAATGAACGGGAAAAGAAAAGACATTTTCCTGAACATAATTTACCTATCTTAGTGTCACATTTAGTAAATAAAAACCAAGAAATACTTACTGATTTTAAAAAGTTATATTTTTCAGCATATAAATCGAGGTTTGCCTTAAACTACTCGTATATGCTAAAGAATGTCTCATAACATTACGATTTAAAGAAGATTTCTCTAAATCTGAACAGGACCATAATCTACCTAATTTGGGTATACCTGCAGTAAACAAAATGCAAAGAACGGTTGAAAAAAAAAAAACAAGTGAAAATTCATGAACCAAAATGAAAACAAAAGAATTAGCCACCTAAAATGTAGCCTTATTCCAGTAAATTTCTTCATTGAAATTAAATGCTCACTGCTTTTGTAGCCAGGCAACTGACATTCTTTCGCAATTGAAGTGAAACCTCCAAAACAAAAAACATAAACCAAACGAAGGTGCTTTGCATACCGCAGCCTTAATATGGTTTAATTTTTAACTGAGGATCATTTCATGTCAGATATGAATGGAGCTTGCATTCTATCATTTTGATGGGCTTGGGGCCTGCAATACTTTATTGAAAATTAATCTAGCAGCTGCTATGATTCATTCAGTAATTATGCCCTATGAACTTGAGATGTGGTGTCCTTCACTCAGAGCAAAAGTAAACCAAATGAAGTTACTCTTATGTGACGCAACTTCAATTCAATTTATCCTTGTCTGAGCAGGATACTGAAGTCTGGAAGTTGACATCTTGATTTGGAGAGAATTTCAGCAATAGTGGGGCTTTTTGCATAATTTGAAAGAAATCTTTATAATATACAGTCCAATTTTTAAAATATTAGGGCTTGAAGTCTATGAAAACAAAGATAAGTCTGAATTAACTCCTGAGTAAAAACTTAAACAGGAAAGATGAACTGCTTTGGAAATGAAAAGAAGCACAAATGTATAGGCCTAAGGAAAATTCATGAAGGCATGGTCCCTGGAAAAAGTCTGAGATCACCTTGTTGTGGAATGGCTATATACAAAAATCAAAACCAAACCCTGGAAAAAGAAGAAGTCGCCTCAAAAGACAGAACACCTTGGAATAGAAGAAACAGAAGCAGTGAAAGTTTGCAATCAAGATATCGTTTGGTAATTTAGATGGGATGAAATGCGTTGGAGATGAAAAAAAAGCATGACTGTATAAGAATAAGGAAAAATCGTTGATGAATGCTTGGTATCAGAAAAAAGAAGAGGTCACCCAAAAAGAAGATAAAACACCTAGGAATGAAAGTTAAAGCAAAAGTAAAGAAAACTCGTAATCAAGATCCTTATTTTGCTGCATTCGCTGCGATATAATTTAAATATGGGTCTATGCAAAAATAAATTTCACTATTGCGATAAACAAACAGAAAGCTTGAAAAAAATTTCTGCTATCCAGGTCTAGATCTAAAATAGGCCTATTAACTTTGATGTTACGGATTGAAATAATCTAGGCGTACATAAAAGTTTCGCTCCAAAATATTGGAGCGACAGTTGTATTCAAGATCAAGCTCTGGAGTAATTCACTGCAATTTAAATTTAAATTTAGTTATAAAACATTCGCCATGATAATTAAAGTTTGGCCTTAGTAAAAACTTCCACCACCTGATTTTCATTAACAATGCAATAATTGATTTTAGATCTCGATCTATATGAATATCTTGGCTAGTATTTTAATTTGGCTACCTGGTTTGCAATCATAATCTCAGCGTGGACCAACAAGATAGGGCCTACTTTAAATTTCGGTATTGGGCGATATATAATTAGAATCCTGGAACAAAATTTTGCGAAAGACTTGTCAAATTTTGCTTAAAGGATCCTAATAAACGTATCTAGATTACATTTTTGATCCAACAATATCAAGATGATTTAAATTTATCAGGATTAGGGCCAGATCCAGATCTAGACCTATCAGGATCTGGATCTAAATCTAATCTAGACTCTAGGTTCCAGTAAAATACCTGTTAAGATCAAACTTAGATTTTGAGCTTTGATTCAGATAGAACAGTCTCTAAAGAACTAATTTAGAATTTATATCTAAATTTACAGTCGGGTTTGGGTTTGTGTGTGTGTGTGTGTGCGCGCGCGCACGCGCGCGGCTGCGTGTGTGTGTGGTTGCCAAAAATAGGTTTTTTGAAGTAAAAAAAAATATAACTGTTTAAAATCAGTTAGTATTCCTTGGTTTTTATTTACTAAATGGGACACTAAGATAGGCAGATTATGGTCCATAAAAAATTAAGATTGTGCATACAGCGGTTCAGGAGGAGATGTGGCACACAGTTCAAGCCTAGGTGTCATTAAGCCTTTTACAATATAGATTACGTGTGAACAGGAAAGACTTTGCAAAGAAAAAATCATTTTAAAAAAAATATTGAGATAAGGTGCTGAAATTTGATGTATAGGTGCAAAATCTTAAGCCCTATTGATGGGTTTAATAAATTGCACCACTTTCTCCTTTTTGAAGCTAAAGGGGACTTTTTTTTTCTTTTTTTTTTATAAAAACCACCTTTAAAATTATTTTGTTGAGTTCACATATTCGCCTGTTTAGAATTTGCGTAGCCTTTCAAGTGTTTGAATGAATGCTTTTGTTATCATGTAACATCTTTTATTCCTTTACAGGATATTATAAAAAGATGTTTCATGCTATTTGTATAAAGGTATGTCAAGAAAACAACTTACAATTTAATAAATATTGTTTTTTTAATGTGTGCCATTTTGTAGCAGTTGTAACCATTCAAACATATACATGTGAAGGACAATTGCACGCATGGCTTTTATTGTAGTATGCTTTGTTTTTCAATGATTTACAATTTGCGTTAGTACTAAAACGCATTATAGTTAAATACAATACTTGGGCTCAGTCATGACTTTTTCGAACATAAAACATGTATTGCTCTTCAACTTAAAAAAAAAATTAAATACATGTACTCAACTTTCGAGACAACGGGATCTCAGCAGTAAGCTAAATTTTTAAAATAGATTCATTTTAAATTAAAATTCAATCAAAACTATACGCCGAGTACTCTTTGACATAATAATAGGTAGTTCTAGAACCTGCTACTTTCCATAGTTTTCAAGAGGTTTCCCTTAAGCCTCTACTCTTCCTTATTTAATATCGACGTAATAAAAAAAAGCAGATTTACTATTAAAATCATAATAGATATAATACTCTACATCTAATCGTGATCATCTCCTAAGAACGCACAATTTAAACACGAAGCGAACACGAGTAAATCTATTTTTAGCGGTCGGTCGCGAATTGCGGCCATCCAGAAATTCTATGCTCCCGACCATTAACGTCACGGTCACAACTTGTAGCATTACCGAATCGTGTATCATTGCCGCTAGTTTTACCTCTAGGAACTTATTGTTTAGTGAAAATAAACTCAACCGATGGGGTTGTGTGCCTCTGTTTATGCTCTAAGTCACTCGTTTTCTACGAACACAATGCTTATGTTACATACATAGTTATTAGGCCTAATTACCTGTTAATCATTATAGGAAAATACTTTTCTTTTTAAATATGGCCGGAATGCACTAGAAGAAATAGCACACTGACTGTTCATCAGCCACTTGTGGCACTTATAACCTCCATCGCGGCACAAAAATAGAGGTGTCACAGACCATTATTCTGATAAACTCATCAGCCATCCTACAAAACGGCGAACATCGGCAATGAAAAGTATGACTCCATTAATTTGAAAGAGGCGTACGGGGTCATTTCACAACATAACAGTTGAAATTTTAAAATAATAAACATCAAGCATAGGTCTTCCCGCTCGTCTTTGTTTAAAGATTCTATTTTGTTTAGTTTCCTAGTAATACCTTGACTGAGTTTGGCAAAACAGAATCAAAACTGTTAAACATATCGATCGAAGCTGAACTAGCACCAAAATGACCACATAACTTTTCTCTTCTTGGTCAGAAAGTTTCATTCACATAAATTTCGTCATAATCCCTTACATGTGATTTGAATGACGTGACCCTCTCAAAGGTCATTAAAAAAAAAAACCAGTAAGGACAAAGCTCGTCCTGGGACTACAGTGTACTTATGCCGTCTCTGCACTCAAATAATACGCAAAAACACAACATAAATGCAACAAATAATTTGAACATGAACGATTTTTTTTTTAATTTATGTACACATCAAGTTGCAAGTTCAACTTAAATCGGGTGAAAATTAATAGTGTTAGAAGAAATAAAAGACCAACACCCTAGTCCCAAGCCTGCATTCCAACGTCTCTGAGCCAAGTTGTGCATCGCTAATTGATATTTTTACTGCCCCACTGAGACCACAGAAGAGAAAAATTCTTATCCAGAAATCTGCACATTCCAAGTGAGTCGGAGACAAGTCCGAGAGCCTGGTTCGTCATAACACTGTCTTCTCTTTTCGCCATTTTTTTTTCTTTAAGTCGCATGTGGGACTAGTACAGTTTAAGAATTTCAGTCGCCCAGGAAGATTTTTATCCGTCACTGGCGGTTGGCCGAGTGTATTTGCGCCTCGCTGGTATGCAAATACCAAGGGAGATAACCGTTTAAATATATCGACACATAAATATACGTTTTTGCTCCCTTTAACATTGATATTCATCTCTATATTGTTTTGCCTAATATTACATGTAATAAGTTTTTTTTCAATGAGAAAAACATATTTTTCTCTCAACAAGATTTAAGCGAGAGGATTTAAATTATCTCTGGATTATTTCATTCTTCTAAAAATCAGTCTATAGATGTAATAAAAAGGTCATTAAAATTTCAAATTCATGCAGTCGATATTCCTATGTCATCACTGTTGTATCATTTTAATCTTTCTTTATCATTCAAAGTATTTTTACGCCAATTTGTTATCATTCATGCTGATTACGGAAACATATTGGTCTCTATAATCATATAATCCACGCAATTCGTGTTTTACATTTCGATTTCTTTATTTGAATTTTTCTTTAAGCTCTACTTTATGATTATTACTTCTTGGTGCTTTATTTTATTCATAAGGCAGCCGGAAAGTTTGTTCATTGACTTTGATATTGCTGTTGTCTTCGTTTTCATTATTTCTTTGCCTCTTCTATTTTAGCAAAGCTTGATGTTTTTTAAATAATTCAGGTCAAGACAGCAGCCATACTTAAATCTTTCGCATTGGATTTTCATTTTTCAAGGATATGCTATCGTCTTCAATATTGTGGCACTGTTAGAGTTAATCATCGAATATATTTTACTGTCACACTTCACTTGACCTCTTATTGTGTTTGCATTGTCAAAATTAAACAGCTGGTTTTTTTTGTTTTTTTTTTGGTGGTTTTTTTTTTGTGTTGTTTGTGGGTTCTTTTTTTCTTTTCCTTTT
>BLXT01006863.1:17925-32960 GCA_019648995.1 Plakobranchus ocellatus | reverse complement strand
CCCTCTTTCTCTCTTTCTCTTTCTCACTCTCCTTCTCTCTCTCTATCACTCTCTCTCTTTCTCTCTCTCTCTCCTTCCCTCTTCTTGTCTTTCTCATTATCACTCTCCTTCTCCCTCTCTCTCTCTCTCTCACCCTCTTTCTCCCTTTCTCTTTATCACTCTCCTTCTCTCTCTCTCATTCTCTCTCTCCCTCCCTCCCTCTTTCTCCCTTTCTCTTTATCACTCTCCTTCTCTCTCTCTCTCATTCTCTCTCTCTCCCTCCCTCCCTCTTTCTCCCTTTCTCTTTATCACTCTCCTTCTCTCTCTCTCATTCTCTCTCTCCATCCCTCCCTCTTTCTCCCTTTCTCTTTATCACTCTCCTTCTCTCTCTCTCTCTCTCATTCTCTCTCTCTCCCTCCCTCCCTCTTTCTCCCTTTCTCTTTATCACTCTCCTTCTCTCTCTCTCTCAACCTCTTTCTCTCTTTCTCTTTATCACTCTCCTTCTCTCTCTCTATCACTCTCTCTCTTTCTCTCTCTCTCTCCTTCCCTCTTCCTGTCTTTCTCATTATCACTCTCCTTCTCCCTCTCTCTCTCTCTCACCCTCTTTCTCCCTTTCTCTTTATCACTCTCCTTCTCTCTCTCTCATTCTCTCTCTCTCCCTCCCTCCCTCTTTCTCCCTTTCTCTTTATCACTCTCCTTCTCTCTCTCTCTCTCTCATTCTCTCTCTCCCTCCCTCCCTCTTTCTCCCTTTCTCTTTATCACTTTCCTTCTCTCTCTCTCAACCTCTTTCTATCTTTCTCTTTATCACTCTCCTTTTCTCCTCTCTCTCTCTCTCTCTCTCTCTCTTTCCCTCTTCCTCTTTTTCTCTTTATCACTCTCCGTCTCCCTCTCTCCCTCTCTCTCTCTCTGCCTCCCTCCCTCTCTCTCCCTCTCTCTTGTTCTTTATCACCTTCTCTCTCTCTCTCTCTCTCTCTCTCTCTCTCTCTCTCTCTCTGTGTGTGTGTGTGTGTGTGGTTAAATCTTCAACAGTAATATCACTGTCAGCATAAGTTTCAGGTCTCAGTATAGAAAAGAAACGGACCTATCTCATCACCGTAGTAAAAGTATGGCGTTCCTGGCAGAAGCATTGCGAGTATGAGATACGGCTTGGGCAAATCTTCCCCCAGTCTGTCTGCTAGTCGTCTGCTCCTGTCATCTCCACTCTGAAAAACAAAAGCATTTTCATAATAATGTTCTGTTTGGTACGAATTGTGGAGTAATGGGGCTCAGAGGTTAGCAGGTGGACCAAAAGATCTGAAGAGTCAGGAACAAAAATTTACATGAGGCTGAGAAAGTAGGTAAGAAACCTTCATTCATAACTAACTTTTACTTGATTTCAATGAGGTAAGTTTACCGTAAGCGATTTAGATAATTTTCTCCATGTCAACAAAAAAAAAGTAAAAGTTCTTAGTGTACACTATGCAGCTAGAATTTCTTATAAGCTGGGGGTGCAGCCCATGCCCATGATCAATGATTGATTTAGTAGTAGTAGCAGTGCCATGCCATTTAAACACTTGTCACAGATTACACAGATTTTAAAGACAGTTCTTTGCTGTACCGGCAGCCAGTGCAGGTCTTTCAAAACGGGGGTAACATGATCTCTCTTTTTCGACATGGTGACTAATCTGGCTGCGTTGTTCTGAACAACTTGTAAACGATTGGGTGATTCTTTAGGGAGACCAATCAACAATGAACTACAATAATCCATCTTAGACAAAATCATTGATGTTACCAGTGTTTTTGTTACATTTTCAGTTAGGTAATGTCTTACTAGACCTATCCTGCGCAGCTGAAAATTTAAAGATTTACAGAGTGAGCCTACAAAAGCCATCATTGACAATGATTGGTCGATATTGACTCCAAGATTTTTGACATTTAAAGATTTACAGAGCGAGCCTACAAAAGCCATCATTGACAATGATTGGTCGATATTGACTCCAAGATTTTTGACAGTTTGTTTACATGTTATTTCAATGTATCATTTCTTGGGTTTTTGTTTTCTTTTCTTTTTGTTTTTTGTTGTTGTTGGTCGTGGTAGTGTTTTTATTGTTGTTTTTGTTGTTATTTTTATCGTTGTTGTTCTTGTTCTTGTTCTTGTTGTTCTATAGAACACAACAAAAGAATATCCATGACGCTTTTGTGTGTACTCTCATTCGCTCAGTTTTTTCTCTGTTCTTCAGTGCACAAGTTTGTTTTGAACGACAATTGTTAGATTTGTTCCTTCAATGCTACCATGTGTCGAATACTTACTGGTTTTTTTTACTTTTTGCGTTCTAGAAAAGGAAATTTGACAACTACAAAAATGAATGCTAAAGTCTCTTACATCTTGTGAATAGATTTTATAAAATGATTTTGGATATTTCTCACCATCCAATTTGGCCACCTGTTGGTTGGCATATTTTCGAAGTAATTGCCAACCATTTGGGCAATTTCGTGTCCATCTGATTTCTCATTAAGGTCGAGGCTAAACTTGTTCAGTGGAAAGTCGACTCCGTCGCGGTTGAATAGGCCATAATAATCCATAACATTTTCGTAACTGCCATCCACGTCTGCAAGCAGAATTCTAGAAATAGGAGAAAAAAAGAAAAAAAGAAAGATAAAGACTTTTCTTACGAAAAATAATCGCTAAATATTTACGTGTACAATATATCCTCATCTTGGTGTTTTCATATAGAATGGATAAGGACAGATAAAAATTTCAGAGATACAAAAGTGAAAGTTATTATTTTTTTTATTATTATTATTTTGTTGTTTTTGTTTTTTTTGTTTTTTTTTGTTTTTGTTTTTTTTTGCTTGTCGTAAAACCACCATAGTTAGATTTAAACTTCCTTTGCATATCCTGTGCTCCCCCCCCCCCTTTCCAAGAAGAGCAGGGTACTAGGTATATACATGTGGCGGTATTTGAACTCACTCCGAAGGGATTTTGCAGCTATTGCCAGGCGAAAAGAACATTATATCCTTTTAGCGACCACAAATGCTTGAATGCTTGAAGAAGTTTTACGAGCTTTAAAGGATATCGTGTAGGGTGAAAATGTCGACAAGGCTATAAATAAAGTAACAAAGAGGTACATGGACATTTAAAAAAAAAAAACCAAGAAAAGTAAGGGAGAAAGTAGAGGAAGAAGGAAAATGAGTCGAAAGAGGGGTGGGAGAAGATGGAAGAGAAACTAAATTTTGTAAGAGGTGGTGTTTGAACCCTCGAAGGGTTTTATAAAGTCTTCGTGATTTTCCCTCCCAAATTCTTGACAGGCCTATCTGCTTTCGTGTGAGGATAATTTCATCTAAAGCTAGGCCTAAAAGCCACCGTGCTTTTCTTAGCGGCCTGAACACGCAAGTCAGGATTGCATAGTCTACTCAAACTAGGAGATTATAGATTTTATCTTTCGCCAGGGATGACTGAGTGATTTAAAATAATGTTCGAAACTAACATAGTAATGCTGTAAAGAGCTAGCTTTGACTAAGGTGCTTTATCAACAAGAATGTTTTGCTAACAAAGATATTACTAGACTGCACCATTTAGAATGCATTTTATTAGACTTGGGAAAAAAAACGAAGTAAACTCCAAGTCAGTAAAGAGCGTATTTTTAATCGTTGCAAGCCTTCTATTTTTCCAATTGATCTTTTAAATCAAACTGGACATCTTTCATCTTAATAGGAAAGGTTTGTTTACATGTGTGGCCATTTACAAATAAAAAAGCTACAAGAAAGTTGAAAGTAGCAATAATTCTTGTAGTATTTATCGTAGAAATTTATAATAGATGAGAAAGCGCATGATCTTCCATTAACCCACCATTGTCTAATTAGAAGTATTCAGCAGAGGTTTTTTTCTTACTGGTCTTATGTTTCTGTCGGCCTTACTTTAAGATCGCAAGATTAGTTTACTAGCCCAATCGTTACCACTGCCCTACATCATTAAATCAACTCTCTCCAATTTACCGTAAAGATAGCCTTATTTGATTTGGTTAGTCTGTATGCCTTGGTCATCAAGAGAAGTCTTACTTGTATTGGTTGGTCTGTGTGCCGTAGTCGTCAAGATACGCTCTCCAGCGAGCTAGCATATCAAAGTTCTCCGACAGTCCCTGGGTGTGAACATGTTTGTAAGCCTGGTATGGATGATGAAGAGTGCTGCTGCCTGGACAATTCTGGCAGGGAAGCAAGCAAAATCAGCAATATTACGGAAAGTGCTGTACAAATTATGTCACGTTTATAAAAATTGCTATGAGTTGCGGAATTCGATTATCCACAATGCAAGTAAAGCTCTGTGTATAATTCCACAAAGCTTGTTCTGGCTGCTTTACGTCTTATTTCAGACAATAATTATTGCCAAGCAACAGCTCTTTTCTCTAATTAGCTTCATATTTGGAAAAATAAATGTCTCTAGATCTAGCAGTCTCGCCCGCAAATTTGCAAAGGGTTCGGATCCGCCCAGCGACAGAAGGCCAGAGGTCATTTGGAAAGCAACTGGTCCATATGTCATAAGCAAACAACTAGGTTTTGGTTTTTGTGCACATAGTCTGTCCACTGAAAGGTGTTTTCAGACTTTCAGACCCCCCTTCAGGCAAGGGTGACGTTGGCGGGCTTAATTTTGTGACAGAAATGTCCTTTTGGTTCTCAGGGTCGGTTCGTTAGCCATTGTGCCATAACATCTGAAGTTGATAATTGGTTCTATGTTCTTCTGTCCAAATGGGTTCATATGATCATTTAATTTTTATATTTATTTTGAAATGGGCCGTAACACAAACTGATCAGTTTAGATACCAATACTGTCCAAATATCTAAGAAATTTTGTCCTACCAGAAATAGATCAGTTCGTGAAAGTAAGGACAAGCAATATCTACTTTTACACATGCCCAGTTTCATGATTATGACCCTCTTACAGGCTGGCTACGTGGTATAAGGAAAGTGAAAAGTTATTGATAATTTTGGGACTAAAGTTCAAAGTTCTTTTGAAATATGAGCAATACTTCTAAATAAATAATAAAACAAAAATGCTAATGTTGTTTTAGAAAAACAAAGAACATTAGATGTAACAGTACAACATATCGACGCCATATTTTACAGATTTGCGCTATTTTTGGTGGGGTTTTTTTTTTCAGAAAAAAATGCTTGGCAGTTAAAACACGAAAGATTATTTTTGCTTTTTAAGCAATTTTTTTCTCCATAGGCAAGGCATACTGAAGGTATTACTTAATTTAAATTTTGAGCTTTCCCGCTTTGGTTTCTCATGATTCCTGATACGGAAAAGGAAAGAGGAAAAAAATAAGCGGTTCCAAAGCTTTATCCTTTAAGAGATTATATATCATTACATGATTACTTCCCCCTTCTTGGTGATCGAAAAGTAGGAAGTATTAAAACCACCCTTGAGATTAGGAACGTCTCGCTTTGCTTGATGAGGATGCTATTTTAATATCAGAAAAACAAAGGTTTCAGGTCTCAGCCAATTTGCCTTTATCAATAAAATGTCATAGTCTTAAAAAGTGATGAAGAAAAAGAGCAATAACTTTAAAGTTGATATTATATTGCCGAAGACGCTCACAAAAAATCTCTGAGCATATAGGAGCTGAAGAAAGCCCGCGTTTCCTTCACGTTTTCATCGATTTGAATTCTACTCGTGATTCTTCTTTTTAGGTTTCCCTTTAGTTGACGGGTGATTTTAATCTTGTCTCCAAGAATACTTTGCTGTTGAAGTATCTCATCTCTAAATATTTTGGATAATCTTAGCAGTGAAATCCAAAACAAGAATTAAAAATACATTGTATCAACATCGAACTGTAACAATTGGTGGTTCTTGTTTAGCATCCCGCCCCATTTGTATGACACGTTTAGATCAAGCCTTATTAAGCTAGTGCAGTGATAATTTAATGGTATTTTAACCCGGCTTTTTTTATAATGATCATTTATAGTCAAACTTCAGAATATTATTCCGTTACAACAGAGTGCACCCCATTTTTTAAAAGCTACATTACTAATAATTAATCAAGTAACTTTGCACTGACCACTTGAGTTAAGTTGTCCATGGACAGCTCGTCGTCGCGAAGGTCGAAGTCCTCAAACAAAAAGTTGGAGTCCCGGATGTAGAAGCCGTCCACTCCAAGATCTAGCCTGCAGGACAATCGGACAAAACAAGAGTAAACTTAGTGGACAACGACACACGTTCTTCTGTAGCCAAGTTATTATCAATGATCATTTGGTATAATTAATATAAAAGAACAGAGGGTAATCACTGAGGAGCCGTGTCGTAAAAATTGTTGATAGAGGCGTAGACGGCTTGATTATGTCAAATGCAACTAAGTCGCAGCATGTTTAATAGTCACGCAGCAATTTCTATGATTTGACTTCCTAAATGTGATAATCAGGTGATTGACTGCGATGGCCGAATCATAAAATTATATTGAAATACTTTAAGATGTAACTGCGAAAGATAGTGAAAATGAATGTGTCCCTAAATTATTTTTAAAAATCAGGATGTTTGGTGATCCTCCCGGACAATACTAAAGTGATGAGACCATAAGGCACTGTCCAATCAGTCCTGTAAGGTACAATGCGACGGGACATAGGCTACAAAAAGGTGGCCAGTAAAAGAGGTGGGAGTATAACACCAGTGACTTGATCGGCCTGAAGATGAAATACTATCAAATGAAAGAGCTGTGGTTGCAAATGTCTGCCACAGGCCTGGCTCTTGAAGAAGAAGACAGCATGTGGTGTGAGAATTTGTACACAGAGAGATATTGTAAATGATAAGATACCTACCAAAACTTGAGGATCTTCTCAAGTTCCTGCCTAACCTTCTCACTGCGCAGGTTCAAATCGGGCTGGCTGGGCATAAACTGATGGAGGTAAAACATGTTGTCCTCGTCGTTCCGCTCCCAAGCCGAGCAGTCGTGCGTGGATTGCTGACAGAGAAAAAGATGGTTTAAGGGAGAGGTGGGGCGGAGAGGAGAGGAGATGCATGAAATGGGGTTGTTTGTTTGTGCATATTGCCAATCAATTTTTTTTTTTTTTCTGGGGGGGGAGTGAACAAGGGCAAAGAATCAGGGCGGAATATAGAATAACAGGCTGGTAGTACACTTTTGCCCTCGGATTCTTTGGTCGAAAGAAACGGACAAGGCTGGATCCGTTTTAAAAGAAAGCAAAATAAAAAACCATTTTTTTTAAAGGACATTAAAATGTTACCAGATATGCGGATGACGCAGTCAAAAAGGATATTTGCATATTTTTTGTGAACGACAACCCAAGCGCCAGAGACCACAAGCACAATGTCCTCACCCAGTTATTAGGCACTTGCAACTGGTTAGCGTTGGCGCCTTCAGCCCAAACGTAGAAGGATCGAAACCAGTTTGTTTTGGAATCGCTGCCGTTCGTGCTGCTTGCAAGAAACCAGGGATGTTCGTTAGAGGTGTGGTTCGGAATGAAGTCTAGGACAATGTACATGCCTGTGGAAGGAAAAAAATGGAGAGTGAAAAAGAAAAAAGGTCAAGAGGGTTGGGGGGAGAAAAAGATGAAGGGGAAAAGGGGGGGGGGAGGGGAGGAGGGGATATGTGCAGGAAAAAAATGTAATCAGAGTCAATCGAAAATGCATGTCTCTATCTCCTTCTGTCCCTTCTCTCTTCTTGCTCTCACTCTGACTCATTCACTCTCTCATTCTCTCTCTCTCTCTCTCTCTCTCTCTCTCTCTCTCTCTCTCTCTCTCTCTCTCTCGATCTCTCTCTCTTACTGTCTTTTATTCTCTTCCCATCAATTACAGGTGTGTACTTTACGATCTATCCGAGCTATTGCCGAATCGGCGATTCAAATTGTGCATCTGGAAAAACCTTGTACACGATTCTAACATCTAAGATTTCATTAGCAATGACAAAACATCATTTTAATTATGTAAAGACATTCTGTAAAAAAAATTTACGATGTGCTTAACCACGTTAGTTTACTGTCTTCTACTAAACTCTATAAATACCACAGAATTGTTATTTAATCTTCGTCTGAAAAAGGACCTCTTACTCCTTTTGTAAAGGTAACGAAACAGTGGAAAAAGTCGAAAGTAATATTACCTTGGAATCAATATTGATAATCAAATCAGCTAGGGCAAACACCCTTCTCTTGTGCACACAAAAGTGAGAAAGTGATATCACTTATCATAAAGGTTAATAGGTTTTTTAATATAGCCAGTCCACGACAAGGTGATCTCAGGCTTTCAGGCCCTCCGTCAGGCCAGGGCGGGGCTCGAACCCTCGACAGAAGGGTCCCTGCAGATCTCAGGGCGGACTCGATAGCCACTATGCCACCGACGCCCCCAATAAAGGTTAATATCTTTATTAAAAAAAATAAGACTTTTCTCTCTCTCTTCTATAGAGCAGCTATGAAAAGCGTTATCCTCCTTAATATTGCGGGCTGGGGTAGGAAGATCACAAACTAAGACAAAGACAAAATGGATAAAGCCATAAAAAAAAGCTTCAAATGTTTCCGGTATTGGTGCAATACTTTAAGGCGCTTAACAGAAATTCACGCTAACAAAAAAAAAAGAAAAGAAAAGAAAAACATCATGAACGGCACATCACATCCGTTTGCAACACAAATTTCTGAATCCAATTGATTTGACGAATTTGGACAAAATTAGGAGAAATTTTAAGTAATAAATCTCCTGAATAGACAATCAGCTATCGCATATTATAATACAAAATAATGTACCGACACTCGCTCACTCACTTACCCTCAACTAATATCATTTCTTTGTGTAAAAAAAAGATTATATCCTACTTTGAGGCCTCCAGGGCCTCATCTGGCCAAGTCGTAGGCGGCGGGTTCGAATTTGAACTCTCAGCTGAAAGGTTCGCGCAGGTCTAAGGCGGGTTTGCTAGCCATTTTGCCACCAGCACGAAACATCCAATTCACTTTCAGACTTACCTTTGGAGTGAGTTTGATTGACCAGATTTTGAAAGTCCTCTAGACTGCCATAAATCGGGTCTATATCTGTGTGGTTTACGACTTGCGTGTCAGACAGCAGGAAGCGCTCAGTCTCTGTCAGCATCGAGCTCAGTGTGTATATCGGACTCAGAGAGATGGTGTTTACGCCCAGGTCTCGCAGGTAATCGAGCTTCTTTCGAACACCTGGGAATGCCACAATAGTATGTACATTTGGCACTACACCGTCAATATCTAAACAGTAGGATGTTTTATGTGGTGTGGAAAAATTTACACCTGAAGAGACAACGGTAGGGTGTCATTATGAAGCGAGGAAAAACTGACTTGGGAAGAAATCACTTAATTAACGATTGTCATCGAAGTGTCTCGTATGATGCGAAAGAATCACACCTGAAGTAACTTGACATACAAAATAGTCGATACGCTGCGTGGAATTTTTTTTTTAAAGTAAAGCAGTTGAACAGTAAGTTATTGAAATGTCTTTATGGGGTGTTGAAGAATTAAATGTGTAATAAACAAAAAAATATATTACGAACGAGTGTCATTATTTTGGAGAACACTAAGATTTAGTTGATAAATGAAGCGGGTAAAGATAATGATAAAGAACCTTTGGTCGACGATATTAAGTTTTATGATTGCTCATATTTTCAGCGATGATATAATCAATCCTGTCTCGGATGGGAGTCTCACCTTCCAGATCCCCAATGCCGTCACAGTCCGAGTCCAGAAAGCTGGGAACGTACACTCTGTAGATGACCGTCTTCTGCCACCAGTCTCTGGGCTGGGGCTCGCGGCACTGAGGGTAGGTGAGTACAATGGCCACTACAGCAATAAGCAAGGCTAGCCAGCCTAGAGGAGGTGCGAAAGTGCGGGGGTAACAAAATGGATAGGTTTAATGCGTACGAAAAAACGAAAGTAAAAGCATATAATTGAGCTAGAGGTTCGAGCGAAACTATCAAAGGTTTGACTGGTGCACATCTAGCAAGGGATTAAGTGCGAAAATAACATCAAGCAGACCGTCAGTTGGCGTGGCTGTGAAAAGGGGTTCAAAAGTTAAATGTTTCAACAAAAGATCAAGATTTACCTCTGCCTAGAAGTCAATTACATAATGCTAAACCTAACCAACACTGGGTGAGAAGCCAAATATTCCTATGACAAGAGTGGAAAACGGCGATCGTGCACAGGTTCGATGGCACAACTGAGCATCGTTGTGGAACAGCTACTGGAAGACTCTACCCATTTATATAAATTCTATAGAATGTGAGAAACTCTAAGGAATTTTTTTAGATACGATTACGTGACCCAGAATATTTAAAGTCTGGTGTACATTACATAACTGTGGGGTTGATTGTGCGAAAAACGGACGCTATGAACTTCATTTCGCAAACAGTATAATAGTTCAGCTCTTCTTGGTTGTAAACTTTAATTGAGTTTATTCATTCAAAGTTTGATTGGAGTGATCAGAATGTGTTTAGAAACAGAGAGAGAACATGCAGATCGATTATGGAAGTTTCGCACAATATAATTATTTGTGTGTTTTAAACATACTCAGTATGTACTGCTGTATCACCATAATGTACACAAGGATCATTAAATGAAAGCTGTGTGGTTATATAATTAGTTTTTTGTCAGTTTTTTGTCAGAAAAATGAATAGCCATATCAACTCAATTTTTTGTCGCCAAGCAAATTAATGTGACTAAAAAATAAAATTTTAACTTTTTTATATTGTTTCAATATCTGGAAAGACAGCTACGGATCGAAACAGCGGGAGCTGTACAAAAAAATTTTGATGCCTCTTATTTGTATACCAGATCTGACGTACATATAGACTACAATATTGAGAAATAATAACGTTTGTTTTTTATATACATGTAACAAGCCTGCAGCAGCCCTGGTTGATTCCTCTTACATTTCTGTTAGAGTTTCTCAAGAACTTTAAAATTTGATTTGAAATGCTTATCTTCTCAGTTTGATTGTTGTTAGATGTCGATTATGCGCTTTTTCTTATTCAAAAGGGCTTGTAAAAGACACTGAAGGACACAAAAAATGCTTTTAATTGAGAGAGATAGAGAGAGAGAGAGAGGAGAAGGAGAGCAGGGGAAGAGAGAGAAAGAGTGAGAAGGAGAGAGAGGAGTAGGTAATGAACGGAATAGAGAGGACATAAAGAGATATAGCGAGATAGAAAGATACAGAGAGGAGAGGGAGAAAGATAAAGAGAGACGAGAGAGAGAGAAAGAGAAAGATATATATTTATATATATTGAGAGAAAGAACAGTAAAGAAAAAAGGCGAGGCTAACCTGTGAGAACCACTGACATACAAATGTAGCGCAGGTTTCTCCAGAAAGGACGGTTGGAAAATCTCAGCAACTCCTCCTTGCCCATACCTCTATATGTGACAATTGCAAGCACAAAAAAGAGAGAAAAAATTGTACAATATCAGAGGTCGAAACAAAGCTAGAAGTGTTGGTACAATTTTGTTGTTGCGTTATGTAATTTCTAGTTGGCAAATGTACCCTCACTTATTATTATGTTTCCCTTTGGCACGGGCATAGCCGTATGCTATATTTCTAAAATAATTAGGCTTTCACCTATAACTGCTTCCTTCTGCCAATGACTGAGTCTATAATTACTAGGCTCGCGCCTATAAGGTCCTTTTGAGAGTGACCGAGTCCTGTGCTACTTTCCTGTGATAGCTTAGTTCTCGCCTGTAAGGTCCTCAATGTCCGAGCCCGATGCTATTTTTTTTAATTACACGGTTCTCGCCTGTAAAGTCCTTTTGACATTGACCGAGCTTTATCTTGCTTTTCTATAAAAAAAAAATAGCTTCTGAACTATAAGATTCTTAATCTAACTTTGACCAAGCCCTATGTTACTTTCCTATAACAAAAAGGATCTCATTTATAAGGTCCTCCCTTTAACTTTCACCAAGCCCTATGGTACTCTTTGTAATGTCCAGCCTCTCACCTATAAGGTCCTCCCTCTGACAATGACCGAGCCCTATCCTGTTTTCCTGTGCTGCCAGATAGTGACTTCCTGGCTGTACCGGAAACAGGCAGGTTAAAGTCCACCATACTGGGATCGCGTTTCTGGGTTGCAGTCAGATCTTCGGGGTGCTTGGCGTTATGAATAGAAGAGTTGTTTTCTCCTGCCGTTTTGCTATCGTGATAAAGATACATTTGTCAGTTTATCATTCAGAAAACACAGCGCATCAATGAATGACAGTGTAAATAAAGTATTCAGTTTTCATGTTTTTCTCATTTCTTGTTTACATTTCAGGTGGATGGGGGAGGGGGGAGGGGAATGGATGCTGGTGATAGTAAAAAAAAAAAAAAAGAAGATGGAATGTTTTTTCTTGGGATTTTTTTCTTTTGGTTTCTTTTTTGTTTTGCTTTGTTGCGTGTGTGTTGTGAGTGTGTATGTGCGTGGGTTTGTTGTTTGATTGATTTTTTTTTTTCATTTTGATCTTCCTAAATATTAATCTAAATCTAAAAGCGAGTTAAATATTTTCGTATTCATAGCAGTGCTTTGGTGGAGGAGAACACAAGCGCCAACCCTAAATTATTGAAACAATTCGAACAGGGCTAAGCCATTGCTTTTCTTTTATGAGCTCTTCATGACTTACATACAGATCTACACAGTTCTAAAAGAAAAGTGCTACTTAAAAATAATGGAGAAACATATAGTCTATTTATAGCGCCTTACCAAAACACATAGGAAGGGCAGAAAAACTGGAGATCTAGAGAGGTACAAATAATTCTAAACAGCACGGCGTGATCATCTTCAGAAATACGATTTCAAAAAGTTTTAGACCCTCAAAAGCATTTAAAAGATTGGGAACAGTTTATGGAGCTTGGGCAAAAGTATAACGCCTGAGAGCCGAGTCCGTCGGACTCAGTGCTTCAATAAGAAGATTGTTATGATAACAGTTACTGTTGCACTACTAACGACATAATCCTTTCTTCTATAACGTGTTAGTAAGTCTATTGTGTTTGAATATATCAATAATATTATGGTCACACTATAATATTTTATCATACTCATCAGCTTCATTTTTTTTTGTATCGTTAAAAATTTAACTGAAAGTGATTTTTATTTTTGTTTTCATCATTTTTATTATCATCATCATCATCATCATCATCATCATCATCATCATCATCATCATCATCATCATTACGGTAGGGGGATATAGGTAAGACGACGTGGAGTTAGACGTGTGGATGACTAAATCATAAGAGCAATATGCCCAGTAGAAACAGACTAATGCTGCAATCTCTTTTGGGCCAAGCCCCTTTATTTTTCACATACAATAACATAGGCGTAGATCTAAAACTCAATACAATACAGCTCGGTCCACTCCCGGACTCTTTTTTAGATACGATTTAATTTTCAATTTTTTCAAGGACTGTACTTAAAGTGTAATTCAACTTCAGTCCACTCCAGGACTCCTTTTAAACGTAGTTGATTTTCAGTCCGTTCCAGGACTGCCCCTGTAAAATTCAATAATGGGATGAATTCTTACTACATTTCCACTTATTTGCATTCTCATTTCCGTATTTCAAAATTCATAATTCAACATAATTTCTGTTGCTAACGAAAATACATATCGTTAACGCTCAAACACTTAGACAATCCATTGATATTTCAAGCATTTTAAAACTTGGATATATAAAATTATGTGTATTTAATTCATTTAAAGTTTCAACATTTTAACATTTTTCAACATTTGATAATTTGTACCATTTAATTTTCTAATTACTCTGAGACAAAGCCTATATCGGAAAATATCTGCTAACTAAAATACCCTATCGTGTAATTAAATTTATGGTTAAATCATAGCCTTTAGGGCTGCTGCATAGGCAATAGGTCCAATATAAGCAATATTTTACATACCCAATTACCAGCTGTCTATGCTCTAATATTGATTTGGAGGCCTTAAGGCGTTTGGACTTCTACGGAAGCTAAAACGTTACCTAAACGTCTGACAATCACGAAATGAGTGCTACTCGTGAGTGAGCTTTGAGCCTCACTGTCACTTTCCTCGTGTTCCTCCCTTCTCTAACTTTACTTATATAACAAAATTAAAGTAAAAGTTTTGAATAAACAACTGAGGGAATCTTCACAGCAAATTTCTCTTGTTTCTTTTTTTTTCAGTTTAAATCTTTGATCTAAGTATGAAAAGGTTTAACTCCAAATGATACTCGAACTAACTGGTTAAGAAGACCGTGGATTATGACAATCATCATCATTTGCAGCGATGGTTGTAGTTGTGGTGGTGGTAAAAGCAGCAGCAGTGGTAAATGCAGTTGTGCATGGGAGAAGTAACAGAACCGGTATGTTTATTCATTATTTACGGCTTATTTATTTATTTAATTATTATTATCATCATCATGCTTAATTATGCCACTGTTTTCGCGCTGCCTTAACAGAAAGCACACAGCACTAACCTTGTGTGAAGGACAGCAGCATCGGACGCTAAAGCCCCTGCAGATATCGTGGAGACTGTGCTCGACTCCATGGTTGGAAGTAGACGAAAACTCGCCAACCTGCAGAGAAATTATAAGACACATGAAAGTAGATCATTGAAATCTAATCTCATTTATTTTCGACACTGCTCCAAACATAACATACTAATTGTTTGAAAGTAGCCTTAGCTCTTAACGGGGGATGCAAAATTCTTCTGCAATTCGCCATTCAATGTTGGTAATAAGTTACCTAATATTCTTGGAAATCATGATAGGACTCTTTTGTACTCTTCTGCGCTATTTATTCAATGCACGTACAGTGTAACATTTGTGAATTTCTGTGAATTCCTATGACTCTTATTAATCTTGTCAAGTCGATGTCAGCCAAAATAAATTCCTTACAGCGATGGTAAACTTCAAATGAAAATATTAACTAAATGCAACAAGCTGTTTTTGTATACAGTGTGCTTTTCACTCTTTGTAAAGTAACTTTGGCTATATTGCAATCACATGAGGCGTACAAAATCGGTTTGATGCGCCAGATACCACTTACCAGCATACCGATGGCAAAAAAAATTGGTCTCTTTTTGTAATTATTATTATTATTTTCTAATTTCAAGTATTCAAAGACTCTAGA
>BLXT01006848.1:68205-82806 GCA_019648995.1 Plakobranchus ocellatus | reverse complement strand
TGGTGTGTTTGTAAAACCTTTCACTTTTACTTTATTCCACGTGAGAGCGGTTGTGAAATTTTCTTTGGATCTAAATAAGGGATAACAAAGTAACTTTTTGAAATTTTCTTTGCATCTAAATAAGAGATAACAACGGACGCCATTCACCATTTGATAAGATTTAAGTTTGTTCACTTCATTCTTAAATTCATGAGGATATGGAGAAAGTGTTGAAAAAACTCATTTTGACTGAATAATAAGATTGAAGCTTTCACTTTGAGCCTCGTGCCTCGTATGAGGGAAACAATTTTGAAAAGAAATGTAAGAATTTAATAAAGTTTCATTTCCTAATTTTGTACTAGAAGAGGCTCATGGCGTCCTACGACGCCTGGCGCCCATATACTCCAAGTGCTAGAACACTTTATCCCTCCCCCCATTCCGTTCCCATGCTGTAGTTCTTGTCGTGGACTGGGATATGTTCCTAGGCCAAGTCTTCGCCCTAGGCTAACCGGCGTGGCAAAGAGAAACCTAGGGTCTCTCTCTCTCTCTCTCTCTCTCTCTCTCTCTCTCTCTCTCTCTCTCTTGTGTCTTGCCTGCTCTAATACTTGTCTTCTATACATGCCACTGTGATTACAGTGTTCCCTCTGTCATTTTATATAAACCTTTATTGTATCCATGTTCGTCAATCTAACCGCCTGTTTACTGTCTCATTGTATAGGGAGGTTGATGGCGCAGTGGATAGAGGGTAATCCTTACCATCTGCGGACTCTACGAAACCGGTTGATTTGTCCGATTTAGAGATCAAATGCGATAGTGTGAAAATGAAACACAATTTAAGATCTCTCGTGTTTCATTTCTAGATCGGATCTTATAAGCTAAAATCATACCTGGGTCGTCAATATTATCGGGAGGCCTAAAAAAAAGCCCCGTAGAAACTCCCAGGGATCGCAGATGGTAAGGATTAAGGATAAAGAATCCACCCTGAGATCCGCAGGCACCATTCTGTCGTGGGCTTGAGCCCCTCCACCGGCGTTCTAGAGGGCCTCAAAGCCTTAGATCACTTATATTCTGGTCGGGCTCTGTAAAAATCTTCTAACTTTTACTTCTTTGTCTCGGCATAAGTGTTGAAATTGTAGGGACCAAAAGATTAAGGTGAATATAACCCTAGAGTGTTTTAGTTCCGTTTCCAGTTTCATTCCTAAAATAATTCTCCCGCCATGTTCTATGTTGCACTTTTGCAGGCGAGTCACTAGTCAGACATCCTTTAAAATCAAACTACGTTACAGATCTAGACAACTAGAATCTAGATCTAGCTCTACATCAATAGAATCTGCCACGATCTAAAAATTTAGATCTAGATCTAGGCTAGATCAGGGAAGTAATATTGCTCATGAGCTGTGTTGTCTGTCCAAAACTGAACTATCTAGATCTAGATAATCTAGCCGTCGATCAAATATAAATCTAGCTTTAACAGGTCCTTCCTTTTGCAACAGGGACAGCAATGGTTTAGATTCATGTTTTATATTCATGCATTCAGTATCGGTCTTTTATTTATATCGGTTTTCGAACGTTGTCAGAGAAAAAAAGTATTAAGAACGAAAAAAGTCTTAAATTGAGAAAGAACACCTTTGAAATATTAATAACCTGAATAAAACATCGCGGGATAACTGAATTTATATGATATCCAACAGCGACTGGATATTGTAACCTAGTGACGAAAAAAAAGACCGATACCAAATATATGAATATAAAACGTGAATGTAAACGTTTGCCACAGCTGTCTCCTCACGATGTTGACTTGGCCTCCATTTTCGTGTTTGTTTCGGCACTGTTGGAGCACTATGGTCCCTATTGTCCACCTGAAGTCGGCATTTCGATTATTTGACGTCAGTGGGTGGGCAACAAGTGCCACCAGTGTGTAGGTCCTAGATATAGATCTAGATCTAAATATTAAATTGAGATCTAAAATAATAATTGTCTCTTCAATTCGTCGGTAGCTGATGGTGTGAGAATAAAAATTTTCAAAATTTCCGTAGAAATAGAGCCAACCGTTTGAATAAACATAAGTAGTAAATTCACTCATTGACGTCGAATAATGGAAACGGCTGTCTACTTTTGGTGGGCAACTGATACTAGTGACCGCAGTTCTCCACCAGTGTCGTCAACACTATGGTCCCGACCTTGTTTTATTAAGACTCTGGATCTAGAACCAAGATCTAGATTAGATCTACTTATAAGTAGGCTAAGGTCTAAACCTAGATCTAGGCCTAGTATTCGAGTTGTAAGGTTATTACCATTCATTTTAAAACCTGGACTAGATCTATATTGGATCTAGATTTAGGCCTATTAGAATTCGTAAGAAGGCAATTGGGCGCTTTTTCGCTTGTTCCCACCGCGACTTCTATCTAGAGATAGGAACAAACAAAAAAGCGTCAAATTGAGTAGATTTTGTGTGAAAATGGTACTAGATCTAGATCTATTTTCATTTTAACTTGACCTGCGACCTCTTCATTTTGTCGATAGCTGATAGCTTTATGACGATAGAGCTAGATCAGATAATGTAGCTATATTAAAAGTCGGGGTGGGAACAAATGAAAAGCGCCAGCAATTGTTTAGGCCTAGATTCATGTATTTGGTATCAGTCTTTTTTTTTACTAGTTTTTGAATGTTGTTGGTAAATCTACTCAGTTGATCTCTATTAAAGACAAGAATGAAAGGAATTCAGTCATAAATTAAGAGAGAATAGCTGTAAATTTAATAAAACATTGCGGATAACCGATTAATATGATGTTCAGCAGAGACTCAATATGATAAAACCGGGTAACCAAAACAAAAGACTGATTCCAAATATATGAATGTGAATGTTTGCCTCCTATGAAGTTTACTTGTACATCATTAAATGCTCATGTCACATCAAACGCATCCTTACATTACTAGATCAAGGTGAATATCTAGATTTATTATTACCTCATTATGCTGAATTCTCATATTTTGAGTAATGTGCTAGATCTATAACAGAATATTACATTTCTTATAAATTTGTGATGCAATAAGAAATAGGCCTAGGCCATAGAACTGAAATGGGAAGAAATATTAGAGCCAAGTCAAAGAAACAATACAAAACAACGGTAACACAGGCAGCATTGATCTAATTATTGTGAAGGCCCAGGATGTATAAAAAGAAAAATGTGAAAGATTTCCCTTAATGCGCACACAGAGATATCTGATGACAAAGTTAAGCTGATAAAAAGTCATCTGTAGACAGTTTTAAAAAAAGACCACTGAAGTTACAAAGAATTTAGTAAGAATAGCATTAAAATTTTTAAAGAAAATTTATCGCCTCAGAGCAGATACTCTTGGATAATGGCTGCTCACTTTTGTTGTACATGTCGGTTTAGAGCAATTGATTTAAAAGTAAAAACGCAAGTGATCTCAAAGTGTTTAATTTCACATTTTTTTTTTAAAGAACTTTCATCAGAAGTTTGTTTTTGTGTGTTCACATTTGACGTCTTGCCAAATTGTGAATTAAAAATTTGTAAAGGTCATAGTCCATGTTCAAGGAATTAGGTGGACAAATGTTAAAGATAGGGAAAAATGCTCTGATTTATGATTGTAATAACAGACCTGTAAGCTTGCTGGCAACTACCTGAATTCCAGCAATTTTACCACTAGGCCTTTAACAAATAATGGTTATTCCAATCCGTTAAAAAAAAGTGATTTTTAGGCCAGGAGAGGCAATATTTTGCCTTTTAAAACATTAAAATTCAAAGTTGGAAAAGAGGGCACAACCCCACTTAGGCCTTGGTAGCCTGGACTGCAACCTATTGCAGGAATTTTTTTAAAGCCACCTACAGGTCTGGAATAAGTGCAGATGTAACATTTTATGACAAAAACTTAAATCTATATTCTGTAATTCATAATTGCAGAAATGTTTCCCCATTCTATTTCTTTGAGGCAAATATTTTAAGTTTGTTTTTTTCCACAGAGAAAATGGCAGTGATTATGAGGTGTTGTAACATTTGCCAGAAGTTTTGCTGTTTGAAAACTTTCCTGGAGCACATTGGATGGAGGAGAGGCAGACAGAAGAAAAAGGAATAGGCAACACAAAAAGGCAAGCAGAAACGTTTGGAGGGAGGCAAGCGTTTGCACATATTGGGACAAATCGAGCAGACTGGAGAACAGCTCATCCTGATTGGACCTGCAGACTTTTGATAATAAGGGTGCAAGGCAAGGCAAGCTGGATTTGACATGGCTTCAGGTTAGAGACTTTCAACTATTGTGTGATTTTACACAAATTCAGTGTTATAGTTTTTTAAAACCTGTCTTACAATGATCCTTACATTGAAATGGTCTTCCTTTTCTTTACCAAGAATTACCTATTGAAAATCCACTTTAAAAAAAAAATTGATCTCTCGTTTGCAGAGTATCTGTTTGAAATCTATTTTCATGCTGTTTTATGACTCAGAACCATGTTTTTTCTTAAATTCCCAATACATTCTTTGCTATGCATGTACAAGATTCAATAGCTGTTTACTTTTCTTCTTATTCAGGTAGTACAAAAAACCGCCACTTTATTGCAGAAACGTTTCCCCTTTCTAATTCTTTCAGACAAATAAGTTCTAAGTTTCTGTTCTTTTCCACAGAGAAAATGGCAGTGATTATAAGCTGTTGCAACATTTGCCACAAGTTTTGCCATTTGAAAGCTTCTTCCCTGGAGCACATTGGATGGAGAGGAGGCAGAAGAAAAAGGAATAGACGACACAAAAGCAAGCAGAAACGTTAGGAGGGACGCAAGTGCTTGTACATGATTTGGACAAATGGAGCTGACTGGAGAACAGCTCATCCAAGTTGGCCCTGCAGACTTTTGATAGTAAGGATGCAAGGCAAGGCAAACTGGATTTGACATGGCTTCAGGTTAGAGACTTTCAACAATTGTGTAATTTTGCAACAAATTCAGAATGTTATATTTACTTTTCATGATAGTGTTATATAAGGTTTTTTAAAACCTGTCTTACAATGATCATCATATTGAAGTGGTCTTTCTTTTCTTTACAAAAAATTACCAATGAAAATTTCACTTAATAAAATATTGGTCTCATGTTTTCATTGCATCTGTATGAAATCTATTTTCATGCTGTTTTTGACCCAGAACCATGTTTCCTTTGAATTCCCAGTATGTTCTTTGCTGTGTATGTATGAGATTCAATAGCAATTTTTTTACTTCTCTTCTGGTTCAGGTACTACAAAAAATGCCACTTCTATGGCATAAGAAACTACACCAGTGTTGCTGCCATTTAGGATCTCTGGTGATGCATTCAGTAAATTGTGTAAGTTAGATGAATAAATGACAGCTTTTGTAAACCAATTCTTTATCAAAAGTGTGATATCATGGCACTTACTTCATTAATTTTTCTTATGAGAATGTGATGATGTACTTTGATGCCATTGTGCTTGGAAATTTTCCTTTTTTCTTAAATAGCAATTTAGTTTTCATATTAAAACAAAGAAGGCTTCTTCAGCCTATTTTCATGCAATTATTCTGCAGTTGCATGTGGAAGAAAATGCCTATATTTTTTTCAACAAAATTTTCAATGCTGAAAATTGACCAAATTTGTTACAGAATTATTCTTATTTTTTTATCTGTATGCACTAATCCTAACTCTGCTTATTTTAACATTGACTTAGTTAAAATATCATTATCAAATCTCACTGGATTAATGAGCTGTTGGCAAAAGCTGGTACCCAACATTGTATCACTTTAACTGTACATTGAAAAAAATCTCCAATTACAAAATGAAGGCTAATGGAGTATCAATGGGATAAAACTCGTGTGAAATGGCATATTAAAGAGTTGATCCATGTAAAAAAAAAGTTGGTCTTAATCTCTTATTTTTTTCAGGGCTTATTTTCAGGAATCTTATCATAAATATGTTCCAAAGTATTTTTGATTTATTAGCACAGCAAGCGTGGATCCAAAACTCATTTTTTAAACACAAAGCATTCCTTCTTATGCCATTATCCTCAAAAACTCAAGTTACATCAGACCTGTAAGATTGCCTGAATTGGGGCAATTTTATCAGTCTGGCCTTAAATATGATGTGGCCTGTGAAGAAAGATATTTAAGAGCCAAGAGAGGCAGTATTTTGCCTTTTAACTCTAGGCCAGCGTTTGTTATTAAAGCCACTTACAAGTCTGTTGTGTGAAGTCATGAGTTCAATTTTTTCAAATATCGCTGGTAGATAACAACATTCAAGTATAACAATCGATACAAACCTTATTTTGGCAGACCCCCAAATAGCAATGTCATGTTTGCAATAGTGCCTTTAAAAATAATAAAATTGCCTCTTTACTATATAACTTGACCAAAAACCATATGTAATCTTTAAAAGTTTAAAATTTGTTAGCGTACAGAAAATGTCACCTTTTTTTCCTCTCTCATTTCAGTGATGGTCTGATGCTGAATTTTCCATAGACTTCACTTTGTATGGAAACCCATGGATCCTTGAACCTGAAATCCCTTTCTCATTGGAGACAATAGAATCGACCATTGAGCTCTCCTACAGAACTGTTTGCTCATGCTGACTTCAGACAGCAATGATGAAGACAAGCACTTTGGCAGCCTGTGGGGCTTCTGGTGCACACTGATCTTCACAAGGACTACAGGAGTGTCATCAAAGGATTGAGGAGAAAAAGGACCATCTTGTGCCAGTGATAAATTGAGGGTAGGAATTCACCCAGCATCCATGACTTTGTATGGTCTAGCCATGTTTATATGCAGCATAAATTGGTTAACAGATGGTGTTGTCACTTTTTTGTAGTTAATGGACCTATGAGCCAGTCGTTTTTATACCATGTAACCAAAATTACGCAACAATTGTTTGATCTCCCAATTTAAGGGTGAATGGCTGATCATATTCAAGTAATCTCTGTGCATTTTTTTTTTAGGTATATGCATATGTATAATATTTTTTTGTATTAATGTCCAGTCTAGGCTAGCTAATTGAGGGAGAGTTGTTTTTGAAAACCAAAATCTCTATTTTAATATTTCTTGGCAAAAATATGTTTCCTCAAATAGAGATAGTAAATACTATGTGACAGGCTGATCAAAACTAACTTTTAAACTGTCTTCATTTCGTTTGCATTGACCAAGATCAGCTTAGCTTGATTTTCTGGTACTTGAAGGCATCGCACTAAAATTACTATCTGATCTGTTAGCAGACTGAAGGGAATCATGTTGCAGTTTCCTTTGGTGCGTTTAAATATAATATCATTTTCCTTATGGGCAGGTGCCAGAGTTTTTATCTGAAGGGCTGCATTCTATTATTGGGAAAGGCACTTATTCTAATCTTCCTATAGCCTCTTTATTGAGTGATACCATCAATTTGTCCATATCTTCTCTCCTCTTTCCCACTTCTTTTGTAACCACACAATAGACAAAGCCTACCTTATTTCAAAGATAGGCCACGCTTCAGCCCTGAGCATAATGTTGCCTGTTTGTGTGTCTTTAAATCACTGCGTATCACTTCACCCAACTCTGCAATTCTCACAAGTTTTGAACTTTTCACAATAATGTAGGCCTATTACCAATTTACCAACCGATTCTTTCTGGTATACCTGCGGATGATACAAGGCAATTTTACTTCAAAATTTAATTAATCTTTCATCTCCTGATTTAAGTCTCAATCATACAAGCATAGTACATATATACAAGCATATCTTAACACTGGACAATACCACCACTATAGAAATAGAATTTAGAATTAACAGAAAACAACTGGCAGTTAAGCCATAGATGTACACAATGGTTTTAATTGAAGTATTCACACAATTAAAAATGCCTCCAAAAATTATGAGACTTAAAAAATTTCCTCTTGGCATATAGTTTAATGTTAAGCAGATTAAACACACTTGGGTTCAATATTTCCTTGTGCAGGTTAAAGCGTCATACTAGCTGCTCTTTCTGCAAATCAAACTGATCATACTTTCTTTGACCTAGGTCAGACTGAATGGTTTTTCTTTGATATGTTTACCAAGTTTCCATATTGGATCAAAGTGCAGTGCTTTGAGTTGTCCACAGTACTGCTGATTTCCATATTTTTAATATTCTGCGAGATTTTTAAATGCTGCTTCATAGATATTTCATTATCTCAGAGTGGAACAAAATATGTTGTATTGATGCCAAAATACCTTTAAATGACTATATGTACACTTCTTTCAAAAAAAAAATTTTCTGGGGGACCATGCTTCCATCCTCTGCTGCTGCCTTTGGCAGTCTGCCACTGGGAAAAAAATCCATGCTTTTATTTCTCACTGGAGCACTGATAAATAGAAATTCTTTGCATTAAAACAATGTAAATGACTGGCACATTTGCATTGAGCTTCTGTGTGAATGCAGACTAACCCATCAACCGAAATGATCTATGTTACATTCTCAATATTTGGAAGAATCTTGCGTTTTCTTCCCTAATTTTATTAATGATTATATAATTGAAAATACAAAAGACTTGTTCCTCAACTCCCCATCATAAGAGAGTGACTTGTCCCATGATGAAAACTTGTCATACACCACTAAGACTTTCAGAGATGGTGACACAAGACACCACACCAAATTATTCTGAGGACATAGTTGTCAAGGCTCCCCTCCCACACATGGATCAACAACAAAAAATATTTAAGGACATTACCATTAGTGCATTACAATCATATTGATGAAAAAAGCCCTGCTAAATTTGTGTTGTGTTAGTTGAATAGTATCTCTGGCAAGGCGCCTTTGAATTCAGGTTGTAAAGTAAACTTGTTAAATGACTTCCCATTATGAAACTATATCTAGGACCATGAATTTTGTATTTCAGCACAAGGGATTATCCATAAAACTTAAAAGGCTGGCTTTTTAAAAATATTTCCCTTTTTTGTTTTATACATAAGTGCTTCTAGTTTTTGGCATTTTTCTGGACTTCCGCATTTTCAGTCTTCTGTTGAATTTCATCTTTGTAGTTGCAATAATTTGATATATACTGAGAGTACTTTCTATTTCCGCTGGACTTTGCAGTATCATGCTGAAAGGAGGCTCTATCACTTTTGCATTTTGAATTGTTGAATTAGTCTTGTCTGTGGTAAACAGAAGGTTGTGCTATTTTCACTTGTTTTTATTTTTTGATTATTACTGAGTGATTTTTCAAAAGTATCTTTCTACAGTAAGGAAAGCACATTTCTGTGTTAATTTCTATAGCAAATCCTCTTTCCATTTGGCAATCAATTATGAAATTATGATTGTTCATTCTCTCATCTCATTATTTTTTTACATGGGATTTCTTCTACTTTAAAAAGAATTGTTTGATCTGAAAGCTTAATAAATGAAAGTGAAAAAAATACTCCCAAAAGAATACAAATATACACATAAATTTTAAAAATCTGTTGTACATTATCTGCTCTGCTCTTTGGTCACTTAAAAACTTAACCTCAGTGTGATCCAAAAGTTAACAATCTCAGCAGGTGGACCAGTTCAGTTCTCTAATGCTTATTTTGTTATTTCTACTAATATTTTATCTGTAGAGAAAGGATGCTGTATCTGATAAATTTGAATGTTTGTTTTTGGTTTGTTTTCATGCTCACCTTGACCTATCTTGAGACCAGTCCAAATGTGGCACAAGTGAAATTTAATGTTTTGGACTATGAAGAAAACAGACTTCACACTGAGAGCTTTGCAATAGTAAAAAAAAGGTTGTTCTCTGCTTTGGTGGAGTTTTTATTTGTTAAAAGCTGAATGGACTTCTACTTGATGTGCCACTTTTTAAAGTGTTCTTTGTAACACTAATTGGAGTGGTCTCAAATTTATTTCTGTCTTTGCGTCTTTGCTTACACTTGTTACAGAAGACACAGCATCCTTACTCTTTATTGTGTAGTCTAACCATCACAAGAACTGGTCTACCTGTGTGACTAAAATATTTTTCCCCTAAGTTATGAAATTTTTTTCTCGAGAATGTTTTTTTTTTTAACAATTTTTTTTAATGAGCAAACTGCAGGTATCAATTACTTCAGAGGAGGAGCTTTATAAAAGTTCAAAACTTAACAGTAAATCATTAACTCCAGGAAAAAAAATTCAGAAGTTTTCAATATCAGATCCAAACAAGTCATTCTGTTTGTATACCATGACCTTCGAGCAGAGCAATGTAGAATTTATATATTTTTTTTAAGTGTTACCTCTGATCCTTAAGTTTGAGAAGATGTCAAGTATATATTCTTTCTCAATCTCATCTCTTTTGGATTGGTTCTCCCAGTGTTTATATGTCTACAACTGGATACTTTTATAGTCTTTTGTACATATTGATGGTTAGGTCTGTCAGGTCACTTTGACATCGTCTTTTCTGATTCAGGCAACCAGTGATTCTAATTTATTTGATGGTCAGTCCTTTTTCATATCTTTTTGTTGGCTTCAATTTTTAATTAACTGAAAATCGTTGCAGATTGGGAATAAAACCTTTTAATCTCCAAATCTCGACCATGAAGACAGCTTTGCAAATGAAAGAATTTCCAACATTTTATTGAATCCAGGATGTAAATTTCCTAGGGCTTTTGAAATATTCTTTTGTAAAGTAAGCTTTCATTTTTAACATTTTTTGATTTCAGCTTTGACTTTGTTGTGCCTATAACAGAAACTTGTGATGTTGAATAGATGGATCAGTAAGGGCTAGTTTTCACTGCTGTCAGTTGCGTTCACAGTTCCTGCTTATACTCTCTGGTTGCCCAACTCTCAAATAGATTTAGGAATAAAATTATTTCAGCAGAATATTGAGGGTTCATTTCTATAAACATATTTATATCGGCAATGATTCATGCTCCATTATGTGTTTTTCTTCTACTGCAATTGATTTGTACTTACATGACATTAAGCCAGCAGCCAATTTGTTTTGCCTCACTCTTCCTTTTGGTTCACACGGCTGTAATGCTGTTCATGATCATGGAAATGCCACTGCAAAATCTGAGATCACAAATGCACACGTCATGCACCGTTTCCTTTTACTTATTCATAGAATGTGGAATATATCAGGGCTAGGCGACTTGTGTATGTGGTGCAAACACAGAAGTTCAAAACATTAGGCAAGGAAGAGATTTTTGAGAATGGAAAAAGTTACATGCAATTGTGTCCACCAATGTCCGTCATAGCTACATACAAATGATACAAGGTTTTAGCTTGCGAAACAAGTTCTCATTCTTGCTTTCAAAAGTGAAAGTTGTTTTATTTTCATCCATAATCACAGCACCTTATCTTTACTTTTAAAGGGGAAGAAAATAAGATGAAAAATACAATGATAGTTGTTACGATCCTCTGAGAATCTGTATCTGATTAGGCATTCAACAAACCGCTTTCTGTTTTCTTTTGATTTTCTTTCCCCATTTATAAACAAATAAAAAGGGAAAAAATAATATCCTTGTGCTCTTTGCATTCCTTTGTTTTATTTTTGTTCCTCTTTTCAACAAAAGTATAGAGCAAAAAAAAAAACAACTTTGCCTCATTCATTCATTGGGTTTCCAAAACTTGACGCTCCCAGTGTGGAAATTTGTTGAGCAAAAATAGAAAACTACGTTTCTTACTTCACAAGAATAAAATTAAGGCAACCCTCCTCTCAATAGCACAGCAAAATTACAACTGACTAAATTTGCGAACATTAACATTCAACGTTAATAACACTATTCACTCTCACCACACAAGGACTCACCAATCAGAACCGGCAATCATGGCACTCACAACCTAAGGCAGCTTAACACAACACAGCTTTGGCTTCTCACAATGAAATAACAAAGTTAAACTGGACAAAACTCCAAGCAACTACATTCACACAAACTCACTTGAACAAACTCATTATGCCCTAACAACAGTGCTTGTGTAGCATAAATTAAAATGACTCTCTTTGGGACAGGCTAGAATAAATGAAACTCTTGGATGCTTTGTCTGTTTTTATTGTATCCCTGTTTGGGTTGGGGTGAAGAATAGCCCTACTGGTCTGTCTCATATTATAAGCGGGACCAAGACAGCTTGTCACCCATGTACTGATGAGATGCAGTTGATGGTTGACAACAAGATGTCTCTTTTCTACTGTAGGCCTAGGCCTCAGGTGTAGGCAACAAGAGAGGATCTTCGGTATCTTTATCAAGTCAACTCAGATATTTCATCTGTTCATTTTTCACACCTGATTATTGAACTGTTTCCAACACACAAATTCTCAAAAATAATTATGTTGACTTCAGGTTTTTTTCATATCTTTTGCTCTAAAGTTGTGGCATATTAAGAATTGTTTAGTTAAAAATATGCCTCACAAAAAGCTTTTCAATTGTGAATATCTTAGTCAATGAAATTTTGTCAAGTTGTAAGTGTGTGCAGTTTCTAAAACTGAGAATATGCCTTGAGATCTTGATATATCTCATATTTTTATAACTTATGACAAAACAGTAAAGACTGAGAATTCTTAAATCTTGTCATTTTCTTTCAACTTGTTTACAGGGGTTTCCCCCTCTAATCTTCTCTCTCCTTTTGAGATGCCAGCTCTGTCAATGTAAAAATGAAATCATGATGCACCAGGGATTCCTTCATGAAAATAATGAACATTTAAAATTTTGAAGACAAATCTCTTTTTTCTTGTAAGAGACAAGATGGGATGATTTGCACACATCTTTTTTACAACATGGGTCTCTTACGAGCTCCTCAAAAATGCTATCATTAGAATCATTCCTTCTTAGGATTTAAATTAAAACCAGACCTTTTTTAACCCTGAACCAGTCAAAATGCTGCAATAAAAATTATGGCCCATATATTATTTGCCCATCACTCTTCTATATAGGAGGTTTTTTGGTGTATTCTGCTCACATATTTACAATTTCTGGAATTGAGAACATGCTTTCAGATCTTGAAAAAACGGCACAATTACAAATATTGCTTTGTTTTGTTTTAATGTTTGTCAGAGTTTTCTCTCTGATCTCCTCTTTTCTTTTTTTACGTGCTGCATTAAATAAAATAATGAAGCACCCATTATACCCTTTATATTGGGAAAAAAAAAAACTGAGAAATTTAAAGACAAATATCTGATTATTTTCACAAGGGAAGATATCTGCAGTCTTCTCTTAGAGCCGACTTGTATCTTTTTTTCAAGCTGTTCCCATGTGGGCTCTTCAAAATGAAAAGAGATTCTTCTTTTTCTTTTACTTCATGCTTTGCCTTATTTATTGTCAATTATAGTCTGACTTGACTCTGCTAAGTTCAATCTGATCACTGTAAGCCTTTATTGAGTCTACATTTCAGCTGCATTCCTCACACAGCTCAAACTGACCGATGGGTTTTATCTGTATAACTGAAAACTACTGATTTCATATCTATCTTTGGATGTCCAGGATAGTGGTGGTGCAGCTGTTTGGAAGCTTGATTTGAAATTTCCAAGATCTTCCTTTGTGAGTTTGGATTTGCCACTTGAACCCGATCAGAAATCTTGAGATCACAATTTATCATTTTTGACACAGAATTATATTGCCTGGTAGCTCTGCAGTTTTGAAGGTAATACTTGAAACTGTTCTTAGGATTTTATCTATCAGCCCGATAGTTTCGAAAGTCTGTTTGCGAATGATCAATCTCATCTCTTAAGTTTGCTTATGTTATACATTTTCATTTTTCTAGATTGTTCACACAAATAGACATTATGTAATCAGCAAGTACATATCTGAATTTAGTATCTAGACATGCTGTTTCTTTCTATGGCCAAAACCTTTTTTTTAGCAGGTTTTTTTCTTAAAAATCATAAACACAAGGGCCAGTTAGATCTGTCTACAAAGTAATTTCAGTTTGATTACTAAAATTAGGCCTCTACAAGCTTTTTTAGAGTGATCTAAATATTGTCTTGCGTCTTAAAAGACTTGAAGTAAGACATATCATAGTTAAACTAGTGGACCAGCTAGCATTGCACTGTTATCTAATATCATGGATCTTGAGACAGTGCCAATAACTTGGATGTGACATATAAAACTTTTCTTTTTAAAAATGCTTTTTTCAAAAGTAAATCTTTGTTCGGTATCATCAAAGCCGTATCCAGTTTAAAGCTTATAGAATGAAGTTACAGGCTATTGGAATAGTTAAAAATATTCAAATTGCAAGTTTCAGCTCATTTTGACTGGTCTCAACACATTTTCCTGTGGACGTTCAATAGCATTTTTTTTCTTTTGCCCTTCGAGAAAGGCTATTGTGTTATACCAGTTTTTTTTCTTCGCTTTGCTTCTTTGCCAGGGAGTTAAAATTTGAAATGAGCTGAATTTACTTGTATTTAAAAAGTCATATGGCTGGCAATGCACCAGATTCTTTCTTCTTTGCATATTTTGATTCAGGTTGATTAATAATGTTCAGCAATCTAGATAATCCATATATTTTTTTAAAAACCAAGATATAGAAAATGTTTTTTTGTGAAAGGTAGAATTCGGCTATCCTGGGTATAGTTAGAGGTTTATCAAACTATGGCTGTAGAAGCAAAGCTTTATGGAGCAATAGCAAGCCATGTTTTATATATGGGTTAAAAACTGCAAAGTGGCTTGTAATCTCTTAGATCATTAACATTTAGAGTTTTGGGGTGGGGCAAATGCTACCCT